>BQNB010045056.1:0-44512 GCA_026074375.1 Tanacetum coccineum
TGAAAATTTTGTTCTAAGTGTTGTTGTGTTATTAAAAGGCCTTCTAAATGGTGAATGAGTTTTATGAAAAACAGTTTTTAGTCTAACTCTGTTCACAAAAGGTTTAACAGTACTAATTTTCCTGGGAGCATTAGTTAGTACTGCCTGACTTTTAAAATTATGTCTAGCAGTACTAACATTGTTAGTACCGCTAGCGCTAGCAGTACTAACTGGAATTTTGCCAGATCTAGTTAATACTCCTCTAGGAACAAATTGATTCTTATGATTCACTCTTTGCACATTGTTCCAAACTGGTTTATTCTCCCTTTGAACATTTTCCTTGCCCTTCTTTTTGTTTAGTTCAACCTGTTTAGCCATTCTTTTCTCATGGAAATCACAATCTCTGATAAGATGGCTAAGACTTCCACATACAAAACATGCTTTTGTAGTAAACCCATATCCCAACCCTTTTCTTGTCAACTTTAGGATTTTTACTATGTGTGAATTGATTCTTAACAGTTTCCCTATGAGATTTTACTTGCTGGTTAGCAAAACTAGGTGTTTTCTGTTCTTCTGTTAGTAGAGACACTTGCTCATCTTCACTATCTGATTCATACTCCTCAATGATAGGAGCATGATCGGTAGAAATTTCACGTATATATAATTTATCAAAGTATTTATAGAAATATACAAATAATCCTTGAGGACAAAGATTAAATGCAATTTAAACAAAAAAATATATAATATAATACGTTTAATCGGTAAGTGATTACCGGGTCGTATCCCAAAGAAATGTGAATTGATACCCTCGATTTAATTTGGACAATGTTATGAATGATTTTCAACTTTTTGATTGATTTTCTATGACTAAAAACAATTAAAACAATTAAATGCAAGTAAAATAACTAAACACGCGGACGAAAATCGGAAATGACAAATTTAACCCTAATTAGCACCTTAACCTAGAATTTGAATTAATAATCTAATTCTATGAGTAAAAATAAAGGAAAAAGGGATTTGTGCAAATTTTAAAACTAAACAGATAAAATTTGAAAAAAATCAACAAAAATGGAATAACGGGGAATAGAAAAACCGAAGCCCTAAAAGCCTAAAATCTCAAAAATAAACCCACGAGAGTCGAAACTAATTTCCTGACGTTCCCTCTGTCCAATTTGTCGTCCAGATAGTCGTTTGGCAGATCTCCATCCTTATATCCTCAGTCTACAATCAGAGCATCCCGAAACATTCGTCGAGGGTACCGTTACTGAACTTGTGAAGTTCGTCAAGACGCATCAGTATGTTCTTCTTGTCTTTATTCTGATAAATGAATCCTTTGGGACTGGAGTAAGCTGTATATTGTTCCCGTCGTCGAAGATCAGATCTGTATGTATCCGGCTTGGTGATATTGAGCTTCTTTTAATAACTCTCAACACCTAATTGAAAATCTTCAACGCGCCTTTGGATAACAATACTTCTTATAAACATTCAGAGAGCGACACTAAAAGCAAGACGTTCTTCAATCTCGAGGTTTGACAGCTTTCCTTGAACAAGAAGAATCAGCATGTCTTAAATGTCTTGTAGCCAAAGCCTTTTGAGGTCGCCTTCCTTGAATGAGTATAGTTTGTCGTCGTCTCTGTGAATAGTGATCCAATCCAGATGCTTGTAGCCATGCCATTCGATAATCTAAAGTTTTGTGACCGCAATGATTCTTTGTCTTGAATAGAAATCTTTTGCAGATTCCCTATTAGCCGCATATCCATAGAATTGTTGTCGTTTTCGTCCCCCATGTGAGATTCCCCAGAGAGCATATTTGTCATAGCTAACTGGTACTTCGCTCCATATTGAATTAGGGACCAAAGCTTTAATCCATTTAATATTTCTATAATCTACGCCTTTGTCTTCGTCACTGAAGTTGCATACTTTCGACTTAAGACACCACCACTAAGATACACGAGGTCGTTGTTGATGAAGTGATCGAAAGGGATAACTTGACGACCTCGAGTGTTGGATATCAATGGTAGAGGCTTCCATAGATCATGTAGATATTGCTGACCTTCTAGGTTAGTCCAGTCTAACTATTCAGTTGTTGCTTTGTATACTTCTTCAAAGAAATATTCTAGCTCGACCAGACTTTTGCAAATGCCTTTCATCAGCTTGAATGTTGGACCGGCTAATAATTCAGGTGTTAAAGTGTCAACCTTGAGCTGATTTATCATGAACGTTAAGAAGTCAAGAGGAGTGTCCATTAGCTCATCAAACTATTCTCGAGGGTCTTCTTGCCTAGCCAAGTTGCTTAACCAAGGTTGAACTGGTCCATGATCAGCAGGTAAAGTCTTGTTCCAATCACAATCAGGAGAAGGAAGTCTTGTGAGTTTCTAAAACCAATTAGGATGTGGATGTATTTCATCTTCAGGTTGATCGTCATTGACTCCTGATTTGAACTCCTGATGTGTGGGTTCTTTAAAGTCATCCTCAGTGTGTATTGGTTCCTCTGCCGGAGCAGACTGGCCAGCAGACTGGTGATGACACTTAGACCCTTCAGTTGACTTACCCGTTGACTTGGATGTCGTCTCTTTTGATGCACTAGAGGATTCTGGTTCTTTTCCTACACGCCTTCTCTTGGACCCCCGGTCTATTCCAGCGGAGGGTTCTTGATCATCATCTGCCTTATCTTGTCGTCTTTTGATAGTGACTGTATCTCCATAAGCATCCAGGAGATCTTTGTCGGCTGCATACGCATCAACTAAGGCTTTGTAGAGGTTCTTCTGTTCATCAGATCTGTCTATTGATTTGTTACTCTCCATTTTGTCGATGAGTATCTTTTTAAGTTCTAGTTCAGACAGATTAGCTGCGACAGCATGAGTTGACTTGGCTTCATGTGATGATCGAATCAGAACCTCAGACTCAAGTTGCTCATTAACTAGCTTCTCAATTCTTGGGAGGATCTTGGAAACTTCCTTTTTAACTCGAGCATTGACTTGTTCCTTGATGATTGTCTGCATGGTTGCATCATGTTTGTTGAGAAAGCTTTCGTTTTCAGTTTGAGCTTCCTCGCGAAGTCTGTCGGACTTGAGTTGAACTGCAACATCCACTGATTCTTTCAGCTTGGAACCTAGATAGTTGTCAACAATGTTTGGAATCGAGGAGAGAGCGGTAGCATACTGATTAGTCTGCTTGAATTCTGAGAAGTCAGCTTCCAGTCTCTTTAGACGATCGTCAAACCCGAATAAAGATCCAAAGTTTGGAAGATTAAGAAGCGAGGAACTTGGAGTAGTTGCTAGTGTGGGAGTTGGTGTTTGTTGTACATATGGAATGAGAGGATTAGATGGTTGAGGAAGTGTTGTTGTAGCTTGAGAAGTAACAGGAACATCTACAAGTGAAGTTGTCTCAACGTTAAGAACGGAGTCAATACCTGTGTCTGGATCTGATAGAAACCTGGTTGGAGATAAAACATATGATCACATAAGAATCTTTTTTTGACTCAATGATTACCAGAGTTAGGGTCACATGAGTATCTTTAATTACTTGAGTAGTTTTAGGAGCGTCTATCATTTCCGCATCTCTTCCTTCCAGATTAATGTTTGCTTCAAAAGTTTGTTCAACATTCACATCTTCTTCCTCAGTATATCCACTTTGTGCTAAATCATCATTTGCTTCATCATCCGAAGGTTCGTAATGAGAAGGTGTTTGAACCCTCGGATCAAATGACTCTTCATCTTTATCTTCTTTATCATGTCTTTCTTCAGTATCATAAGAAGTAAACTTGGGATGTATAAAATCATCACGCTCAGTGTCGGATACTGTTCGTTCACTTTATCAGTATCATACACCTTGAAAGCAATCATCATCAATCTTTAATATCATCATTATCGTCTCATCACTTGACATCCAAGGTATCTCTTTCCTCATCATCTAGCGATATGTAGGTACAATCGGAAACCCCCTGGTTTAAACACCAATTTCTTTCAGTACACCAGAGCCAGCCGCTGGGTTGAGATGTTGAGTTTGATTTAAGCTTCGTTTGGTAGCCAGCTTTAATTATTCAGCCTCAGTTCAATGCCGATATTCTGAGAGAGTTCCAATCCGATAGCTGGTGCTTTTTCTTACCAACTTTTGCTAACCTTACAGTTTGCTTTGACTCTTTTACCCAAGAAGTTGGGTGCATCATCAGTCTTTGACCTGGAAGATCGACGAACATATTTTGGTTTGGGTTGCACCTTTCCAGTAGTAAGATCATGATAAGTCTTGTATGCTTCTAATGCTTTCATTGCTGGATTGGTTAGATAATCAGGAAGAATGGCACCATATTTCTGAACTACTTTATGCTGAGGGATGAACCTCATTATAGTGAGAATGGGATCATCATTAGCCATGTGCCAATCCACCTTGTTCCTTCTTAAAATTGATTGATCTTGTGACATGAAGTGGTTGATGATGATCATGGTGAATCTTGGGTAGTACAAGTACTTGTTCTTTCTGGACTCCTTGTTTTTGATCTGATACACTAAGTCTTCCCATAGAAGGTAGACAAAGTCAACATTTTCTTGATGATATAAACCCCAAAGAATCTGAGCCCTAGAAAGTCGAAGTGTGTCGATTCCGGTAACTTTACCACTAAGACATTTGTTGATGATGGTAGCAAATGTTCTCCAAGGTTGAGGTAGCAAATCAACCTTGACATCAGAGAGAAGCTTGATGGTTCCAGAATATCCAAGTTCTCTCATGAAAGCAAGAATGTCTTCTTCAAACGGAGTATCAACAAAATGCTGTCCAGGAAGCTTTGGACATATCTGAAGGATGTTCCTGAAAGTGTCCAGATCAAAAGAGTAACTCTTTTTGTTCATCTTGAATCTGATGGTGTGCTTGTGGTAAGAAGCCGTATTCCAGAATTCTTGCATGTAGATAGCAGGGACACTTGCAGTGATCAGAAAGGCTTGATAAAAAGGAGTAAGTGAGAGAACATCCAAAGCGACTTGAAATGTGGGTTCCTTGGGCTTGAATGTAGTGCTCAGTCGGTAGTTGCAGCTGCCAATCGTGAGACGTTGTTCTCTTGGTACAAGAGCATCGTCCAAAGCTTGTTGTTGTTCTTTAGTGATACTCATGATTCTGCTAAGAAAGAGTCGATACAGTTTATATAACCAAGTTTATATAGACACTATATCTAGAGACCCTAAAGTGGCACTGAATGCATGTAACACCTTTAGAAAGATAACCGTTGAAAGAGTGAACTTAAATTGGCTTAGTTGAATTAATCCAATTTTAACTTGATTAGATTTCAAAAATACACAACACACTTTTTAAAATTTGCTACCTAACACAAGTTTTAAGTCACCTTTTGGTTAGAATCTACGTGTTTATGATAATTAGCCTTTTTGAATTCATTAAGTATGATTAAATCTGGTTTTACTACGAATTTGGCGAGACTTTAACATGAAAGAGTGTGCCGCTATTCCGAATGTAAAGGGCACAATGCGCAAGTCGTGGTTCTAAAGCTCTTTGTGCGAAATCGGCAAGGAGGAGGCTGAGTATTGTTGAATTCGAGCTCGTAGAGAGTGATTGGTTCTACACAATGTCACTATCTATCTCTCTCTCTCCTACTCTAGTCGGGGGGGCAAAGGCGACCGACCTAATCTGCGAATTCGACAGTAAAGGACACCTACCCACCGGCTGAATTCGAGCTCTAAAGGTGGAGTCTCCTGCCGAAATTTCGTGACATAAAAGGACACCTGCAATCGCTCCAAAGGTGTCTCGAATTCAAATATGTTAAGGACACCTGCAAATTCGTAAATTATTTTATCAACTACCTCCTCTATCTTAATCAACAGTCACACTAGCAATTCGAGTTCAACTAGAAATAGCTAATTCTAATGGTTTTCTACAAATTTAAAGTATTTCTAATTCGAGTATTCCCATGTTTACCTTTTGACATCTCAAACTAGAGGGTGAGCATATGTTACCGAGAGCGCATTTTCCGAACCAACCGTAAACCGTACCCAAACGCAAACCAACATGTTATAACACGCAGTTTCGGTTCTCGGTTCCTCAATATTTCAAATTTCGGTTCTCGGTTCGGTTCCGCGGTTCTCGGTTCCGGAACCGAAGAACCGCCCGACTTCAAATATATGGCCAACTTGTTAATTATACCTTGTTGATTCAGTTCCTTTTATAGGGTCGCTGCATGTATACATTCAGTTAGTTGTCATGTTACTTTTTAAGTAGCAGTGGCTATAAGTGTTTGACATAGAGCCATATACAAGGGTGATGTGGTTGTCTTAAACGATTTTTAGTAAACCTACCATGTTTAATAGTACTTCATGACGACTCTTATCCAAGGCTGTCAAACTCGCGAGTTTACATGTAAGATCGTACGATCTTACGTGTTCACCTAAATATAATAACGTGTAGTATCGGTGTCAGGACGCATCAGAGGTAGCGATCGCAAATAGATCGTAAACTCGTGCGTCAAGATCGTAGATGATCATGCGTGTTAATACGAATTTTATGGTTATCAAATTACCAAGTTACTAACTTATTGACTTACATACTTACTAGCCCATTACTTTTTTAGGCCCAAAAAGAACAATACGAGTCCGATGATCTCAGTAACAAGTATTGACATTTCATTCCTATATTTTCTAATCAATAAACCTAATTATCTACTTTCCCAAATTGAAATTACATGAAACAAATTAGGGTTCTCTCTCATGTTCTATCACCTTAAGCAAAAAAAATTCTTAAAAGTATTGTTTTTTTTTCTTTTACTTTTCATAGTTTTTAACTTTTAACATAACCTTTAAGTTTAATGTACCACTTGATAGCTTATTATGGTGTTTAAGTGATACTAGTTAGGAAAGAAGCTTTTGTTTGGGAGGAAATACCGGTTTTATTTTACGCATGTTATGTAATTTATTCTGCTAAATCGTGAATGTGACGATTGACACTTGACTTTTGTGATTTGACATTTACTTTGTGTATTTTAAATTTAACTTTGACATTTTTCAAGAGGATATGTATATAAATTTAAATTTGATAATGAGTAGAAACAAAAATAGTTTGACTCGTTTATCTGTTGCTTACATAACATGATAAATTGGTAGGATCTTACGATCTCGATCCGATCTTACGATCTCGATCTTGCAAAGACAAAAACGATCCCAGGTGGGATCGCGATCTTGACAGCCTTGCTCTTATCATGTGAAGTCAAAGTGACATGACGTTAAGGAACCATAATAAGCAAAATAAGTCAAAGTGACATCACCATTTTGTATCAGTTTATTAACCATCTTTGCACCCAGTGTTGTATCTTACCATTTAATTGATATTATCTAAAACACATATTAAACTCTATTGTATCTAGCAGCACTTTAAAAAATGCCATGCTCGTTATTAAACTCTGTTGTAATGTCTAATACTATTATTTAGCCTAATCTTGATCATGGGCATTTTATGGAGTGCTAAAATTATGCAATACGGGTCTCGGTTACTCTTTAAGACGAAGGATTATGTCCCCATTTTCATTTTAAAATAATTAGAATAGCCAATCACCTTTTTTCACATGACTAATCATCCATAAATATGTTTTGTTTTCCGTTCTCTTAGTGGTGAATTGAAATGAAGTCAACAGATAATATATTGTTCAACAAAGGAAATATATACGAAGTGAAATAAGGAACCATTGAAAATAACAGGAAACAAATGGAGTTGCAACAAAGGTCAATACGAAGACACACAAATTGTATAAAAGGATAACATATTTTAGCCGTTTAAGGTCAAGAACTTTGTTTAACCACAAAAAAGTTTAAACACAAATTGAGTTTTTGGATTTTTTTTGGAAATTTCGGTTCCAATCGGGTAAGAACCGAAATACCCGAACCGAACCCGAGAACCGAAGGGAACCGAAACACGCACTTCGGTCCGGTTCTCGGTTCTTAAAATATGCATTTTTTGGTTCTCGGTTCTTTCAGTTCCGGGTCGGTTCTTTGCGGTTCCGGAACCGCGCTCACCCCTATCTCAAACATCACGCATTTAGTGTTATAATGTTAACTAAACCATGTTGACATCATTTAAGCACAGATAAATCACAAGTTTAACACACGAACAAACTTTTTCAAGGATTAAAAAGTTCCCAACCATCAAGCACCACTTATCTGGATTACAATTCAAATACACACTCATATACACATTTAGCATTTATTCATAGCAAAACCCACATGTATTTTAGCCAGAAAGACTTCAAGAATGCACAAGACAATATAAAAAGTAACCAAAATAGACGCATATGATTATTATGTTAAAAACTGTTACAAGCGAGTCATAATCACCCAAAATTGAACAAAACCCATCAACTAATTAACATTTTTATTTAGTTTTAATTTTTGAGAAACCCTAATTTGATTATTAGGGTTTTCGAAACTAACACCTTCTAAAAATGGAATTCGTTCGAGATGTGAGTTTATTAGGGTGAGAAGAACATCTTTTTAGTTATACCTTAAGCACGATGTTGTCTAGAATTTAAAGATGAAGGTATGGCGATCATGTGTGGGTGTAGGAAAAACAATTAGTGTGTGTGTTGTATGTGTAAAGTGACGGTAGGGTGGGTGTGAAATAAACAATTTGTGTTTGTGACACATTCACCCCTTAAAGTTCCATATCATTAGCACTTTTGGATATGAAGTTATGAAGGCATAAACAAGTTAGCACAATGGCACATTTAGTCCCTAAAAGTTTAACTAATAAACCAAACTTACTAATGCACATATTCTCAGTCAAGGCATAAACAAATAACATGTAAGGCACACATAAGTTAAATTTAATTAACTTTCCTTAAAAATGATATTCAGTTATTGTTTAAGACCTTTATCCCTTTTATCAAATGACATTTTGAAGAATTTTTTTGACATTTTCTCCCCCTCAAACATTGACCCATTTTCTATTTAAATAGTTGTAGTCTTTGTTTGAGAAGTCGAATGTCTTAGAAAAAAAAACATTTTCTGATGAAGCACTGTTTTATTTATGAAAACAACAAACACCAAAATAAGATTTCTCTTATTTTTCCTCATAAGCGCACTGACACGTACACTTATGGATATAAAGGAAGCATGAGTTGTGATGCAAAGTAATCATAAGCCTTTGCATGGTCATAAAGTAGACCATGCCCGAGAATAAATTCTCGTTATGAGGTCAAGTTTTCTTTTTGAAATACTTGCCTTTAAGATGAAGACCGGGTTGCTATCTGAAATAATAGCAAGCCATTTGACATGTTTTGAAACAATATGAACTTCTGCTCGAAAACCTTCCATTTACAGCCTCATACCATTATTGAATACATTTCTAAGACCGTAAATGTTATCTGATTTTTCAAAAGGACATTCCATTATTACCCTTTTTATATTTTCTGATTTTTTAATTTTTTCTTTAATTTTTTCTTTGGTTTTATGAGTTTTATATTTTGTTTTTATAAAAAATTTTGAAAAATGAAAAATCTTTTTGGTTTTTATGGTTTTAATATATATACATATGATACAGGATATTTGAATAGGTACCACCACTATTCATCAACTTCATCTGCCAATTGTTTCAGAGTTTCTGGCGTAAAACTCCGCATTCCTAGCTTGTTGATAAGAAATTCAATTCTTTCTCTTACGAGGGCTTTTGTGAAGATGTCTACCAGTTGATACTCCGTATTGACAAAGTAAAGTTCAATCACCCCATTCTTAACATGCTCCTTGATAAAGTGAAATCTGATGTCTATATGCTTCGACCTGGAATGTTGAACATTGTTGCAGCTTAAGGCAATAACGCTTTTGTTATCACAGTACATTGGAATTTTATTGAATCCAAGGCCATAGTCGGTAAGCTGTGATCTCATCTAAAGAATTTGAGCACAACATCCCAACATAGCAATATATTAAGCTTCCGTAGTGGATATCGCAGTGCTTTTCTGCCTTTTTAATGACCAGCTAACAAGTCTATATCCTAAGAACTGCATACTACCATATGTGCTATGTCTTGTATCTTAACAACCAGCATGAACCGCATATGAAAATGCTGTTAGAGAAATCGAAGAATCCTTTGGATACCATAGTCCCCGATTTATGGTTCCTCTTAGATACCGAAAGATCCTTTTGACCACATGTAAGTGCTTTTCGGTAGGCCGAGCCTGATACCGGGCACACATGCATATAGCAAATTATAGGTCAGGTCTATTGGCTGTAAGATAAAGGAGGGTGCCAATCATGCCACGATAGTGTGATGGATCAACAACTTTCCCTTCTTTATCCTCATCCAGTTTGGACTTCTCCACCATGGGAGTATCCACTGGGTCACAAGAATCAAAACAATATTTCTTTAAAGATTCAAAGGTATATTTTGACTGGTTAATAAAGATGCCTCTGGGATTTTGAAAAATCTATAATCCTAAGAAAAATGAGATTTTTCCCATCATTGACATCTTAAATTTTGAACACATGATTTTAGCAAATAGGTCACAAAGTTCAGGTGTGGATGCAGCAAAGATAATATCATCGACATATACTTGTACCAGAAGTAATTCCTTGCCTTCCTTACAGATGAACATAGTAGGATCCACTGAGCCTTTGGAGAAGTCTTGGGATATCAGGAACGAAGACAACATGTCATACCACGCGCGTGGAGCTTGTTTCAACCCATAAAGAGCTTTCTTTAGCTTGTACACGTGATTTGGGTTATCTAGATCCACAAAACCGTCCGGCTGGCTAACATAAACCTCTTCCCGCAAATTACCATTCAGAAACGCAGTCTTGACATCCATTTGGTAGACGACCATGTTCATGTGAGCGGCAAATGCGAGAAAAATCCTTATAGCCTCTAATCTTGCAACCGGAGCAAAAGACTCTTCAAAATCAATTCCCTCTTCTTGACGGTAACCATGAGCCACTAATCGAGCCTTGTTCTTTAGAATACCTCCCAGTTCATCTAGCTTTACTTTGTAGATCCACTTCAAAGTAATAACCATAACTTTATCTGGTCGGGGTACGAGCTCCCATACTTCAAGGCGTTCGAACTCATTGAGCTCTTCTTGCATTGCTTCGATCCAGCAGGATTGAGTCAAAGCATCTTTATACGTCTTGGGTTCAACAGCAGTAAGGAAAGCTCGTTACGGAACAGAAAAGAGCTTGCTCATGTAACTGCAGCCTTGTGGAAACTGGTCTATCGAGTTCACCGATTATATTTTCAAGTGGGTGATCCTTAGTCCATTTGCTATTGCATTCAGAAATTTGGTGATCGGGATATACAATTGTATGAATAGAATCCGACAATGAAGATTGATTAGAAGGGATTTCTGGAATTAGGAGACCAAAGTACGGATCATTACCCATATGTGCAACTTCAATATCATGATTGTCTTCTTCAACATCATTAGGAATGACGGGAGGTTGAGTTTCAGGTGTTTTCCGTTGAGAGGTACTTGGATTGATGGTTGCATCTTGGTCAACTTGTTTGTTGAGAAATATTGATTCGGGTTGATACATCGGGAAACTTAGAGCCAACTACTTCATCAATTTGAGCAATGACTTTAGGGACTGGGTGATTAACACTTGGTGGAGAAGTGAGTAATTCATCCAAACTACGGTGGAAACAATATATACCAATTCAGTTCTTGAGTGGTGGTTCATACGACTGTTAAAGAGGATGGGCTTCGGCACGAGAACTGATTGTTGTAGGATTCATTTCATGAAGTGTGGGTCCTGAACTGCTGTGTTCAGAAGCCATTGCAGTCAGCTCATCAAAGTCTACATGAATTGTTTCAATGATTCGTCTGGTACGTCGGTTGTAAATTCGAAATGCTTTCTTTGTGGGTGCATAACCAATAAAAATACCAATATCAGCCTTCGGTTGTAACCTACCCAAATTCTCATTATCATTTGTCGGATAGCAGAGTGCACCAAATACGTGGAAAAATGATAGGTCGGGAGGTTTGTCATGTAAAAGCTCATATGGTGTTTTTCCGTGACGAAGGCGTATGATGGAACGATTTTGGGTGTAACATGCGGTAGCAACTACTTCTGTCCATAAAAATAACGGAGCTTTTGTATAAATGAACATTGTGCGGGCAGCTTCAATTAGCGTACGATTACGTCTTTCAACGACACCATTTTGCTGCGAAGAGCGAGCAACAGATGTTTCATGAGAGATACCAATCTTCTCATAATATTCACGCAAAGTTTGATTAACAAATTCTGTTCCATTATTAATAGTTCTGATTCTTCGGACAGTCACTTGAACCCCCCCCCCCCCCCCCCCTACTTGGTTTCATTCTGAGGAAAATTGATTATGAATCTGGAGCTTCATCTTTTGACCTAAGAACCTTAACCCATGTGAATAGAGAGTAGTCATCGACCTATGCGAGGATGTACTTCTTCCATTAACTCTCGCCGGGGGGGGGGACAAGCATTGGTCAAAAAAGATCCATGTGCAAACAGATTAGAGTTTTTTTGGTTTGGTGTCTTTTGATTTAGTTTGTGGGGTGTCTTCGTGCTTTTACCACATGCAACAAGCATAACACAAAATGATCCTTTTCAAATTTAAGTTTTATGGAGACCTTACGAACATGACGTGTCTAGTCTTAGTGGTTTAATTGCACCAAGTTACAGATGGAGACAGACGGTCGGTGCCATAACAAGACTTAGTCTTTGAGTCATTTACAAGAGACATATAGTGAGGACGCCATCATATCTCCAAAGAGACAGGGAGTATACAGGATTGTTTGTTTTTACCTCAAGATCCACCCTCTCCCACCTAGTTAAAAGATCTACACAGTAAATTACGATTGAAGCAGGTGTTTTGTTGACATAAAGCAAACTTAAGGTTTGAATCATAAATTACCTAACGGGAGTAATAAGTTGTGTTTCCAAGTCCTTTCCACGTAGTAAACCTTGATATAGTAACATTCCAATATGTTAATCACCATAACCCTATATCTTTGCACGTGATCATTTTTCCGAATTTACTGTACCCAAAAACTTATTGACAAAATGGTCGAGCTGAGAGTGGATCTACGGTCATAGCTTGGAGCAGCCCGGAGTCCAAATACCATGAGAACAATTTGGAAAGACATGCATTCATCAAGAGAGGAAGATGGAAACATTGGGAAACTTTGGATCCCCAAGATTTACTAGGTTCCTTTTTGTTAGCAGATACAGATTTAAGAACCATAGATTTGCTAACAGGAACATTAGTTTTAGATTTTCTAGGTTTCCTTGAGTAAACCAATGTTACGACAGGTTTAGATGTTTCATTATCTAGAGCAGTTGATTTCCTAAGGGGCACTTCAGTAGTTGTGGTAATCCTAGTTAAAGGGCACGCATTTCCTACTATAGTGAAGGTCCGACCAGTAGGTCTCCAGATGTATCCAATATTTGTAAACACCTTTCCTGTTGGTTTCCAAACTTTTCTCTTTGAACTTTTCTTAACAGATTTAGATTTAGCACGAGCATTCACATTATTGATATAATCAAGAACACACAAATCATGATTATCAGAAAGCATGCAACCATTACACTTAACACATTTAAGTTCAGAATTCGCATTACGCTTGGAATGCTGCACATGAGCAGTTCCTTTAGGTTGAACAACACAATCTTTATTTTTGAAACTAGATTTAACTTTCCTAGAGTGGGCTTCTACTTTATTCTTCTGAGTACTACTTGGTGTTTGCCGAATCTTATCTTTCTTTGTATTGCCTGAAGGCTGTGATCCGCTAGCACTAGTAGACGGTTTTACTCCTGTAGAAGACAACATAGGTTTGTTAGAGACTATGTTTGATGTGTAGGCTATTTTGGTGATTGTGTATCCTGATGATGTGACGGGCTCAGTAAATCTAACTCTTTTGTCCTTGTTCTTTGGGGTCACAGCCACTAATTTTTCACTTGAATTATTGAAGCGAAGGCAGGTTTGTCCAACTAATACAAGCAACCCCTAGATTTGTTTTGTATACTTACAAGCAGAGTCTAAGGAAGTATTTAAAGGATTTTGTGATTTTCCTTGTTTTACTATTTCCCTAAGAGTCACAGCTTCTTCCTGAGTGTGCTTAATGTAATTAGAGTGAACTGACCTATTGTTCAACATGTTCAACAATTTAGGGTTATTGGTTCCACATCAATCATAAGCATTTCTGGATAACTAGGGTGTTTTGTAACGTCATTAACCACTAGAGCTTTTCCTTTAAGTTTCCTTAAATCATTCTGAGAGCTGTAAATTTACCAAAACTTTATTCCTCTAAAGACAAGCATTTAATCAGAAATTCTGAAGACTCTTTAGGATTGACTTGATTAATTAAATCATCACATTGTTCTTTTGATCGAATACGTGCTGGTTTAATCGAGTAATAAAGTTGCTTATAGGTCTGTTTTAAATGCTCATTCTCAGCAATAAGCTTTGTCACCATATGATCCAATTTAATGTTAATTGTTTCAATCTCCTCTAATTCCTGTTTAATCTTATCCTCATTTGTTTTCCCACTTAGAGCATTGATTCTCTCTTTCAACTTCTTAATGACCGTATCTTTCTCTTGGGATTGAGCCTTCAATTCATTTAATTCAAACAATTGATCGAAACTTGGAGCACTTTGATTTGAAACCGAATTATCCCTTTGAAAAATTTCTTGATTAAGTTGAGAATCAACTTCTAAAGAGATGCAATGTTTTTCAAGAGTGGTGAAACTTTTAAACAGTTTATCATAAATCTCCTTTTCAATGAAATCTGTTTGAAGCTCAGTCTCAAGTTGGAGACACTTTTCACATTTATGCACATTCACAGAAGGATTATTCACAGACGAATTCACAATTATGTTCACAATATCTTTGCTCAATACTTGTTCCAAGAGTCGTTCATTTTTGTTCAAAACTTGATTCATTTTAACTTCAAATGTTTTGGATTCTAAACGATGTTGTTCCACAGTCTGTTCTATTTGATGAAAGACATTTTGGACTTCTATAAGTTCATCAACCAAATATTGATTGAATGTGTTAAACAATTTGTTCAGAGCTTTTACAAATGGAATTATTTCATCCCTAAAACAAGCTTTTGTATGTTCGAACCCCCACGAACCCTTAGTGATAGCTTGTGGGTGTGGTTTCTTTCTTTTGAACACACCACTTCAAAAAACCAACAAGATGGTGTTTAAGTTTCTTTAAACTTGTATTCACCATGCTGACTTTAGGAAGTTCTTTTAGAACCTCAACTACGGTGGGTCTACTAGAAAGAATGGGTTCTGGAGAATTCACCGAATTCTAAGACCAAAAGGCTTGTTCAGCAGATAATTTAGTTTGCGAAACAAATTATGTTTCAAAATCTTTATACAGTTGGTTAAGAGCAGCATATTCTACTAGGGTAGTGTTAACTTTCTTTTCTAACATCATAGGATCTTTTTGTTTTAAAAGCATTTTTGAACGACTCTCTTCAGCAAGCATTAAGGTCTCTTCAGAGTCAGGAATCACAATGGGATTTGTTTTCTCAATAATATCACCAACATATAGCTTTGGTTCCAACTGCTGAGCTTTCTTTAGGATAGAAGGTTTTTTGAAAACCTAGAGCTTGTTTTAGTGGTATGATCATTAGAAAACTGAGGTTTTGTCAACATTGGTGAAGAAGTTTGTGAGATTGTGCTCGTTTCAAAAACAATATTAACTAATGTTTAATCCTCTTTTCTAAAGCATCTCTATATTATGTTCCTCGATTCTTCTTTCTTTTATAAATCATCTTTGGGGAAGAGGAAAAAGAAACTGTTTGCATTAAAGATTCTTTTTCTTTTAAATGTTCAGAAAGAGTTTGTTTAAGACGATCAATCTCTACAGACTGTGCACATGAATCTGAAACGTTGTCATTACATGTTAACGCAACATTTTGTCCTTCGTTCAACACTTTAACCTGTTCCTTATATCTTTCAAGCTCAGCAGTTAAAGTATCATTGACACTTTTATTTTCCAGATTTATCTTGGTACAATTAGCAACTTGGGTTTTTAGTTGTTCAATCACAGATAATATCAGTGCATCTTGTTGTGCAGAAGAGTTAGAATTCTGAATGAACAGCTGCCTGTTGTGATTCGATCACATACTGAGAATAAGGAATGATATTGCTATCACTGGTTATTTCAGTCTCTGAATGATTCACAACATTCGACTGTTCAGAAGACGGCATCACCTGCACAGCTTGATTAATCATATTATTATTCACATTATCATGATTGTGTACCTCAGCAAGAGCATCTGAACCATAATGAGATAAATTCGCCATGAGAGCAACTTTGGCAGTGTTGAGTTCATCACAATCAGAGTCATATGCATCCAAATCATCAGCTTGATAAGCAGCATTGTGAGTAATGACCGTCTGTGTGGCTTGAGCTTCTGGAATTCCTGGATCTGCCAAAAATGCAAGTTCCTCCTCATGTAGAATTTGTCCACTTGCTTGAGCTTGAACCAACAACACTTTTTCTTTAAACCATGAGTCATCCCGTTTCCTTCTTGGTTTAGTGCATTGTTTGGACATGTGTCCTTCCCCTTTGCAGTTGTAACACGTAACAATCCTCTGTTTCCCCGAGTTACTCCCACTTGCTCCTGGAGTGAAAGTTCTTGTAGTACCCGCAGCATAAGAAATTTGTCTCCCCTGTACTGGTTGTACGGTTACTCTTCCATCATTAATGGTGGCTTGTTGCCTTGGGTTTGACGAGTTCCTCAGCTGGTTATTGGTAGTAGGATAGCGGGAAGTGACTACAGCAGACAAGAATGACATGACATGATTGATGGCATCAATTGGATCATCACCGTGCTTGAAAACTGGTATAGTCAGACCGGAGTCTAATTGGGAAAATTCAGATTGTTGGTTGACTGTGGGAGAGTATTCAATTTGAGGAATGGATGATGATGGAGAGAAAACGTTGTGGTGAACTGAGGTTTGATAATTGTTGGGGGGATAGGTGATTGAATGAGGTATTGGTGATTGATTGATTGAGTATTGTTGAGATTCAAAAGGTGATCCATACTGTGAAGATTGATGAGGTGAGACAAATTGTTGATGTTGAGAGTTCTGGTAAGAGTGCTGATGAGATTGATAAGGAGACTGTGTCATTTGGTGAGATGCAACTAAAGCAAGAGGATCGGAGCTACGTTCATGCATCAATCGAACTTCATTTGCATGTCGTTCATGTTGTTCCAAGTGAGCATGAATCTGATCAACATTAGTAGTATGCAAATCTTTGACCAACTTAACATCAGTAACGAATTTGCTCCATTCAGCAGGAAGAGTGTTCAGAAACTTGGTATTGACTTGAAATTGCTCCAGTGGCATCTTGTAAATATTCATATCATTGAGTAGCAGAGTGAATCTCAAGTAGTACTCGTGTAACGACTCTCCTTTCTTGTATGTAAACTTATCAAATTCATCGTACAGCTTACACTCTCGTTCTTGCTTTGTTAACGACGTTCCTTACATGAGCAATCTGATTTTCTCCCAAATATCCTTGGCTACACGATGTTGACTGACAAGAGCATACATTTTAGTTGGAAGGCCTTGTAAAATGATGTTTATTGCTTTGATGTCACAATCAGCTTGAATGGTTTATGTGGGAGTTAATTCAGTATATTCCTTTGGTCTGGTTACACCATCCTCTGTAATTGTTGGCCAAACAAGTTGACCTTTTTCAACCGAAGCAAGAATCATTCTACCATGAGGTCTATTCATCATATAAAGTTTCATTTTGCTTTTCCACGAGTCATACAAGTGTTTTTCAAGCATCGGTGGTTTATTGTCACCACTCGAGAGAAGTGACTTATCAGCAAGAGTTGTCATTGACAAATTTGTATGTTAAAAGATTACTTGGTTGATCGGACGGTGGTAGAAAGAAATTGTGTTTAATTAAGTTGTCTTTTAATGTTTTAATTCTTTAAACTACACGGGATTTTACAATTCTTGACAAAACCGAGAAAAATGTTTCACGGGATTTTACAAGTCAAAGAAATAAACCATATAATTTAGAAAAAATGTGTTGTTTGTTTGAGACTGAGTTTGTTTGAACCTAAGTATAGTTGTTCGGTTTCCACATAGTCAAGTTGTTCGGTTTCTATTATAGTCGAGTTGTTCAGTTTCCACTTCAGTCGAGTTGTTCGATTTCAACTAAAATGGGTTGTTCGGTTTCCACTATAGTCGAGTTGCAAAAACTAAAATGGCGTATGTTTTCGGGCTTTCCACTATGAGTCTCGGTAGTTGTTCGGGTTTTTCCCCACTTCAAGTCGGGTTGGGGGGGGTTTTCGATTTTTCAACTAAAAAAAATTGGGTTGGTTTTTCTCCGGGTGTTCCCACTTTAGTCTCCGTAGGGGTTGTTTCGGTTTTTGAAACTATAAGGGCGTTGGGTGTTCGGTTTTCCACTGATATGTTCGTAGTTGTTCGGTTTGAGCAAAATGGGTTGTTTTTAGTTTCCACTTTATAAGTCGGAGGGAGGTGGTTCGGGTTTTTGGAGCTTTGTTTGACTCAGGGTATGTTCGCGACTTTGAGTTGTTCGGGGACTCAGGTTTTCGGGGACTTGGGGTTTTTGTTTGAACTCAGGGTTGTATCGGGGAACCTTGGTTGTTTTTTGGGTGACTTTCAGGGGTTTGGTTCGGGACTTGGTGGAGGGTTTTTCGGACTCCGTTGTTTGTTGTTTTGGACTTTGGGTTGTTCGGGACTCAAGGGTTTGATCGACACTTTCCACTATTTTTCGAAAACCAACAATACTTATAAATCTTTAAACACAAAAAAAAGATTACTTTTTTGTGATTGTTTTTTGCAAAAAATTAACTTGTTACATTACTTTAGTGTTACTTAAAAAAAACCCTATCAGGAAACAAGGAAAAAATGGGAAAAAAATATAATTTTTAAGGGGGGTTTTTTATAAGGGACGAAAAAATTTTTAAAATGTTCACGATAATTTTTTGCTCCTTTTATAAAGTTTTTTGAAAACATAAAATGTATACAAAAATTTGGATATTTTTCTTGAATTCTGAAGCTTGTACAACCCTATATCAAAAAGATAACTAGGATTTTCAGATTTAATCCAAAGGGTAAATTGGAATCTTTTCAGTGGTTCCCCCCCACTTATTGCTTCAAAAAAAAACAAAGAAAAAAAATAAAGGGAAAAGGGGATGTGGAAAATTTTTTGACAAAAACAACCAGAAAAAAAAACCAAAAAAAAAAATAAACCACAAAAAAAATATAATCTAAATAACACAACCACTCCATGGGGACTCTTTTTGGCCACCAATTGGGAAGGGACATAAATTTCCATATAAATACATGGTAAAAGAGGGACGGGCAAAGTTTGTGTATTTTTTAGTGAGGGGAGAAAGGGTTGGATGAACACTGAGGAGAGAAAGTAAAAAAAACAACATTATATGGATTTGCTGTGGAGAAACATGTGGCAAAAACTACCCCCACTCTTCCTCAAAGGCCAAGGGGAAGCGGTGCTCTTTATTATTACTTTACAATTGAACAAAGTTGGTTTTCTTGGGGGTTGCATTGGGTTTATTCCATAGGGCTTCCTTTGGCGACAAATAAAAACTTATGTTAAAGGTGTTCCCAAAAAAAAATTACCTTTAACGATGCTAACCAATTAACTGTTAATCTATGGAAAAGCGGGGACCCGACACTTCGTCCTAGAGAAATTTCGTTATTCCTTAAACATAACAGGGTGTACAAAGGGTTTGATAATAGGCAATATCTAAGGTGTTTTTTTTACAAATTATTTGGAAAGCTTGGGGGTATTTAGGTTTATACCAAAATGTTTTAATCAAGTTGGGAAAAACAAAGTTAGGTTTATTTTTTTTCCTTAGGGTTTTCTTGAATAGTAAAAACTAGGGTTCTTGGGTTTAATTTCTTGGGGTTTGGATTATTTGGTTATTTTCATCTTTCACTCAATTTTTATTATAGGTGTCCTTTTCTATAAAACCTATCTCTTTCAAATCATATTATTCATTTAATATTTTATATAATTGTTATATGGTTAATCATCACCTAGTTATATTTTATACATGTTTATAAAATATTGCAAGTTTATATAAACTCAAGAAATACTTTTTCATGGTAAACATGATGTTTAAAACACAAGGACATGTTTTATTTAAGGATTTACAAGCAATGGATAATTTATATAATTATTTGTTAAAGTTATGGTTAACTATTTATTTATAAAGTGTATATAAATAAATAAATATGATGGGCATTTTTTCTGGACACTTTGGACAATATACGATAGACATAAACTCAAGGACTTAATTTATATCCAAGATGTGTAATTACATAATTTAGAGGACTTGTAGCAAATTAATTAAGTTAAAAACTTATAAAAATAATTTTATTAACTTTTACAAATACCTATTGTTCGAAAATATAATATTTATTTATATTTTATTAAAATAGTACATCTCATGACGATTCTAAATATATAGAGAACTCGAAAATCTAAATTATAACGAAAACGTTACGCTATTTACAAGTTTGCGATAAAAAGTATTTTTATAAAAGTAATTTTATAAAAATATGTCATTGTTCATAATAATGAGTTTTTAGAAAATATTTTTCTTGGATAAAACTTTTAATTACGAATCCGTGCATATAAGGATCATTAAAAACGAAATTAAAATGGAGGAGATATGAATTTTATACGATTTCAATAGATAAATTTATAAAAAATGTTTTTATAAATTTAAACTATTGTTACTGTTCATAACAGCTTATATAAATATTATAAGTATACTATTTTGTTAGATTTCTCAAATACGATTCCATACATATAAAGAACAAGCGAAACGGAATTAAAATGAATAAGTAATTTTTGTTTTAGGAATTCTAATACGATTCCATTTACATATTTTAAAGAACCCAAGCGGGTAAAACGGGAAATTAATAAATTGAATAAAGTAATGAATGTTGTTAATAAGATTTACAAAGGGATTAAAGATAATAAAAAGTAGTTTTATTTAAATTTTATAAAAAAACAATTAAAAGGTTATGTTCATCAGTAGCTTAAAAAATTATTCACTAAAATAATATTTTGGATAAAATTCTTTTTTTAAATTGACAAAAAAAAAAAACCGTGGGTGACATAAATGCGTATTTAAAGAAACTAATCGGAAGTTATGAATAATTACAATAAAGGAAATATTGATTTTTTCTTATTGCACTAATTTCCTGGACAATTTGGGAATAGTGTTGGGTTCGGTTTTTAAATAAAAAAAACTTTACAAAACGGGATTATGGTATCAACTTATATAAATATTATACATGGGTTTTCTAATCTTGTATAATTATTATTTTACTAAGACGCTTGGACTATTTTTATACAGAAACATTTTTATATTTTAATAAAAAAACCATTATAATCAAGTATTTTTTCACATAATTTCAATACAATTGTTGGGGGGGACATAAGTATTGTTACTATTTTTTACTAATACGGGAAGGGGAACATTGAACATATGTTATTTTTGAAAGTTTACAAATTTTTTATTAATTGTTTTTTAAAACTTGTATAAATTAATACAAAATATTATGTTTTTGAGGGTGGGTGATGTTAACTTATTTAGGGAAATTAATATGTTGGGGTTTGTTATTTCATAGTAACAATTGTTTCTTCATGACGGGAATCCCTATATTTTATATTTAGGGTTGGGCTGTCGGGGGTCTTTTTACGAGCATTTAAGTTTCCCATATTTTGTTTTATTTTGCAAAATATCATTTACCGGAATGGTTTTGTTTGGGAGTTCATTAAGCCCCACTGTTTGTATCTTTGTTATAGGGGATTTATCAAAAAAGGTGGGGGTGGTGGGGTGGTAACATGCATTGTTTTTCGATTGGTCGCCAAGTAGTTCCTGGTTATTTTTCCAAGGACGGGGTTGGGCCTAATAGTAGCGTCATTGTTAAATCCCTACTATGGCCAAATTGTTTTGGATGATATTCGGTTGTAGGGGGTCTGGAAATTGTCAGCCGTGGGAATGGTTATGAAATTATCTTTTGGTGGGATTTGGGAACATTCCCAGTTCGGGTTGGGAGTACACGACTCACTAAATTTTCGGGGAGGGGGCACAAATAAACGGGTGAATTAATGTATTTTTACCATGGTCTGGAACCATTTGGATGTTTGCGGGGTTGCAAAACATTCCCTGTACACGGGGAATCCAACCATTTTAATTTGCATTAATTTTAGCCTACAATATTTTATGTGTCTGTAGCTTTCAGTGTTCATTGGAGCTTAGGTGCATTTGGGTGGGGTTATGTTACTTAAGACCAAAAAACTTCAATAAATTTGTTTTTAAAAAAAGTGGTACTTGCGTCAATCGTTAAAAATATTAAATTTGCTGGGTTTTCTCCCCACTCCTAAAGTTGTTAAAATCAATGTAATTGTATTTAATAGTGGGGGCTTATGAACTTACCCTCAGGTGAATTGTTTTTTTAAATTATTATAAATTCAAAATTTTGGAAAAATTGTTTATCTTAAATATTAGGTGAAAATGCAAAATAAAAACTTAATTAAAAAATTGATAAGGTTTCGTTATGAGTAACCAATAGTTACTTTTGGATATAAACTAACAACAAAACATATAAACTTCTATAATAGTGTTACAATTCCTCCTCCTAACCACACATGTTTGTTTAATTTATAACAATTTAAACCCCCCAATTTAAAATTTTATAACTTTAAAAAATAAATGGGGTCAATGTTATTCGTTATTTGTAAATAAATTAATATTAACTTTGTCCAAACAACCAAGTTGGATTTATTTGGTTAAAAAATACTTGATTTAATTTTTTTATTATTTTAATTATAAATATTGTTATTTTTGTATAAATAAGTCAAAATGTCTTGTAAAAATAATATTTATTAAAGTTAAAAAAAACACGTATAAAAAATATATTTTATACGTTGATTACCACATCGGTTTTGTTAAATAGTTTTTATTTAAAAAAAAAAACGGGGAACCAAATAAATACACCAACACTATTCAATTGTCAAGAAATAGTCCATAGAAAGTCTTTATTTTTTCTTCTTGTTTTTAAACCTGTTTTATATACGTTTTTTCTTTAATGTTTCACGGGATTTCGTATTTAAGGAAAAAGATTTATCAAAAATATTATTATTTTATGAATAATTTGAGCTACTGATGAACAAGTGGAACTTTTATTTGTTTTCATTTACAAATTATAAAACATAAAAACTACTTTTTTTAATTAACTTTTTAATCTTTGTTAATCTTATAAACATCCATAAAACTTAGTCATTTGGGAATCTGTTTTTTTTCCGGGCTTGTTCCTTTTAATATGTATTGGAAAATAGTAAATTTGAGAAATCTTAAACAAAAACAAAAAATTTTATACTTATAATATTTATATAAAGCCTGTTAATTTGAATTAGTAAAAATAGGTGGTTAATAAAATTTATATAAAACACTTGTGTTTATAAAAAAAATATTATTTATTGGAAAAAAATCGTACTTAAATTTCATATCTTCTCCATTTTTAATGTTCCGTAGTTTTAGTGTCCTTTATTCTATGGCCACGGATTCGTTTTACTTATTAAAAAGTTTTTATCAAGAACCAAGATTTTTCCAAAATATAAAAAACTCACTTGTTTTGAAACAGGTTTCATCGTATTTTTTATAACAAAATTTTACTTGTTTTTTATCGCAAAAACTTTGTTTAAATCATCGAAAAAACTTTTTCGTTATTTAAATTTGGATTTTCGGGTAGTTCCTCTTTATATTTAGAATTCGTCAATTTTTTATGAGATGGTCAACTTAATTTAAATTAAAAAATGTTAAAAAAAATACTTGTATTTTCGGAATTTAAAAAACATGTATGGTTTATGTAAGAGTTTACTAAATTGTTTTTATAAGTTATTTAAACTTAATTTTATTTTTTGCTTTACAAGGGTTCCTCTAAATTATGTATATTACAACATCTTGGCATATACAATAAATTGTCTTTTTGGAGCTCCATTTTATTTGGGTCCTTTCATATATAGGTCCAAAAAAATCCTCCAAAAAAATGGGTCCATCGGTGGTTTTAATTGATTTTTTATAATATACCCAACTTTTAGAAATAAATTTAAGTTAACCCATAACTTTAAAACAACTAATATTATTATAAAATTATCCATTACGTGTAATTCCCTTAAATATTTAAATAATGTATTATTGTTTTAAAAACCCAATCATGTTTCTAATCCATGAAAACAAAAAAGTTTTTTATTGAGTTTATATAAACTTGCAAAATAAATTATTTAAAAAACATGTATTAAATTATCTTAACTAGGGGTTGATGATTAAAACTAACCATATATTTAAACAATTAATAATATAATATGAATAAATGAACGATTTGGGAGGGATATAGGGTTTATAGAAGGGGTGGACCCCTTAATATGATTGAGTTGGGGAAGATGATAAAATAATCAAAAACCCAAAGTACATTAAAACCAAATAAAAAACCCCTAGGTTTTTCTATTCAAGGGAAAACCCTATAACTTTTTCACTTGGTTTAAAACCTTGTATAAAAACCATTTACCCCAAAGCTTCAAAATTTCAATTTTTGTAAAAACACCTTAGATTATGCCTACTTATTCAAAAAAAAACCTTGTACACTTGTATATACTTGAAGGGGAAAAATCAAAAATATTTAAAAAAATGGTATGTGAGGGTTAGTGTGTGTTGTCTGAGCCGTGAGCTAGGATAGGGTGGAGAGGGTTTTTGTGTTTGATTTTACTAAGTAAAAAGAAAGTGAAAGTTTACTTGTAAATAGGATGCCTTATATAGCAAAAATATCTACAAAACCCTTAACTTAACCATGGTTTATACCTTGAATGACTAGATGTAAGAAGCCCATAGGGGGGTGGTTCTTGTGTAAGAAAGTATGGAAATGTGTAAGGAGTTGATAGAAATTATAAGAAGGTTGCTTGAAATGGTTTATAACACATGCTAGTAGGGGTGTCAAATGGGTCAACCCGACCCAACCCGAACCCGACCCGAACCCGATAAGACCTTATAGGGTCGGGTTGATTCGGGTTCAACTTAGCTTATCGGGTTTATCGGGTCAATCCGCTAAACCCGATAGCCTTATAGGGTCGGGTTAGGGTCTTAATTATTTTGTTATCGGGTTAGCGGGTTGTCCCGATAAACCCGATAAGCCATAATGACATATTTAAAAATCTATAAATTTTGAACTAAACTCGTTTATTACATTTTTTTGTCACAAATTTTAATCAGTAAACCCATTTTAGAGATAATCTCAATATGTACATGCCTTACTATAGCGATTATATTATAAAACCATCCACACGAATAATTATATATATACTGTCTTATATACTCCTATGTTTGAATCATTGTAAATTACTCCAACAATATTTATTAAAGAAATGGTAATTGTTTCTTATATAGCTATCCTTGTATAGTCAATAAATTTTTTATGTTCAAATGAATGAATAATACATGGGTACTGACGTTTTGTTACATAATTTACTACTTTAGTATTTAATCAGTTGTCAAAAATTTAGCATTCTTATTGTAACTATCATTTATCAAGGAAATTAAGTGTTGTAACTTTGTAAGTTAATGTCATGTTTGGTGGTAAATTTAATTAATGAGGCAAATTGTGCGATGCAACCCGATAAATCCGACCCGATAACCCGCAACCCGATAGGCCCGAACCCGATAGACCCAATACCTTATAGGGTCGGGTTGCGGGTCAGTTTTTATTTTTCAAAAACCCGATAGACCCGACCCGATAAGCCTCTAACCCGACCCGATAACCCGATCGACACCCCTACATGCTAGTTGCAAAAGTAAAAAATATCTTTGTGTTTTCTTAGCTTAAAACCGGCCATATGCATATATAGTGTATAAGTTTATAAAATTTTGAGTATTGAGTATAATTGTGGGTGTTTAATTGAGTATAGATAGGTATTGGTGCTTTCGGGTATGCCTAAATGTATTTTATTACGAAACGTAAACGTTTTACGTAACCAATAAAAATAAAATATAAAAAGTTAATTATTACTTTCGTAAAAATAATATAATGCTTGCTTGACGTAAACTTTTATTTGTTTGGTTCCCGTTTACGTTGATTATTGATTTTAGTTTACGCGATTTAACTAAACAATAAAAATTAAAAGTAAACGCGTAAAAGTCTAAAAATAAATAATGGAATAGTTGAAGTCATAAAATGAGATATTGTATGTGTTACATGTCTTACACTTGGAAATCTTGCGGTCTCACTTTATACATTACTTAAACCTGTGAATTCACCAACTTTATGTTGACATTTTAAAGCATGTTTTTCTCAGGTCAATAAGGTACAAGAAACCGCCAAAAAAATTACGCCGATGTGAGGCGTAAACATCTAGAATTTTAAGTTGGTGACCGAGTCATGTTAAAGGTATCACCTTGGAAAGGGGTTATTCGTTTTGGCAAACGGGGGAAGTT
The DNA here is from genome assembly GCA_026074375.1 of Tanacetum coccineum. Taxonomy (NCBI): domain Eukaryota; kingdom Viridiplantae; phylum Streptophyta; class Magnoliopsida; order Asterales; family Asteraceae; genus Tanacetum; species Tanacetum coccineum. Next base: position 26,464 of record BQNB010045056.1, read on the forward strand.
GAACCCGAGGTATATTGAACCTTCCAAGGTGCTAGCCAAAATAGGAACCGTTGCTTACGGACTCGAACTTCCTCAACAACTAAGGCAGGTTCATAGCACATTTCATGGAATCCATCTAAAGAAGTTGGTTTATTTGACAAGCCGGATAGCAATCTCCGTTGGATGAAATACACATTGACGATAAACTCCACTTCGTTAAAGAACCCGTGGAAATTATGGATCGTGAAATTAAGCAGTTAAAGCAAAGCCGCATTCCCATTATCAAAGTTCAATGGAACTCTAGGAGAGGTCCTGAGTTCACATAGGAACATGAAGATCAATTCAAGAAGAAGAATCCGCACCTCTTCACCAATCACGCATCTTCATCCAATGCCACGTCTTAAAGCTTTGAGGACAAAGCTCCTTTAACGGGAGGAGACTGTAACAATCCATTATTTCTGGTCATTTTACGACTTCAATTATTCCATTATTTATTTTTAGACTTTTACGCGTTTACTTTTAATTTTCATCGTTTAGTTAAATCGCATAAACTAAAAATCAACATTCAACGTAAACGAGCACCAAACAAATAAAAGTTTACGTCAAGCAAGTATTATATTATTTTAACGAAAGTAATAATCAACTTTTTATATTTTATTTTTATTGGTTACGTAAAACGTTTATGTCTCGCAATAAAATACATTTAGGCATACCCGGAAGCACCAATACCAATCTATACTAAACCAAATACCCACAATTACACTCAATACTCAAAATTATACATATTACTACCATATACATATACATAGCCGGTTCTAGTATAGAAAGCACCAAGGAAAATAATATCTAGACTTCCATTTTCAAATCAAACACGTGCCAAATCAATTTCCAAGCAACCTTTTTTACAATTACTAACTTCCTTACACAAGATACTTACACGGTTTTTTTTCCATACTTTCTTACATCAAAACCATGCATTTTTCACTAATTTTTATGGATGTATTTTTAGATATTTTAGCTATAAATTGGATCTTATTTGCAAAGCCTTCATTCCCTCACTTCCTAGGCTAAAATCAAGAAACTCTAGACAACTATAAGCTCAAAAACCCACGACACACTTTTGAGTCACAAAATAATTCATAGCTTTGATTTCTCAAGTATTACAAGTGTACAAGGGTTGATATTAGGCATATCTAAGGTGTTACAAATTGATTTGAAAGCTTGGGTATTGGTTTATACAAGGTTTAATCAAGTGAAAAGTTAGGGTTTTCAAGTGTTGGATTAAGGTTTTCTTGAAGTATTTAGGGTTAATACTTGGTTTGTAATCTTGCGTATCATCTTCATGCATCTTTCTAAGGTCTACTATAAACCCTAACCTCCTCCAACATTTAATTCATTTTTATATAATTGTTATATGGTTAATCATCACCTAGTTATATTTTATACATGTTTATAAAATATTGGAAATTTACATAAACTCAAAAAATACTTGTTCATGGTAAATATAATGTTTAAAATATAAAGACATATTTTATTTAAGGATTTACAAGCAATGGATAATTTATATGATTATTTGTTAAGTTATGGTTAACTATTTATTTATAGAGTGTATATAAATAAATAAACATGATGGACATTTTTCTTAGACACTTTGGACTATATATGATGGACATAAACTTAAGGACTTAATTTATATACAAGATGTGTAAGTACATAAATTAGAGGACTTGTAGCAAATTAGTTAAGTTTAAAACTTATAAACATAATTTTTCAAACATTTAAATAAAACCTCTGTTTTAATTCGAAAAATATAATATTGATTTTATATTTTATTAAAATAGTATAATTCATAACGATTCAAGATATACAGAGAACTCGAAAAACCGAGCTATAACGAAGAAGTTAGCTTTTACATTGTTTACGATACACTAAATTTTTTACTATAAAGGTATTTAATTTTTATATAAATGGTTTACTGTCATTACAGTGAGTTTTTGGAAATATTTTTCTTGGATATAAACTTTTTATTTACTGATCCTTGCATATAAGGATCACTTAAAAACTGGAATTATAGATGGAGGAGATATGATTTTTATTCGATTTCATTTTTTAAATCTTCATAAAATAGTGTTTTTATAAATTTTAGCCCAATATTTACTGTTCATAACAGGTTCATATAAATATTTATTAAAGTATATATATTCGCTAGATTTCTAAAAATACGATTCCATACTTATAAAGAACAAGCGAAACGGAATTAAAATGAATAAGTTATGATGTTTATAAGATTACAAAGATTAAATATATAAAAGTAGTTTTACAAAAACAATAAAAGTTACTGTTCTCAATAGCTAAATTATCGTACATTTTTTTTTTAGATAGAAAATCGAACAAGAAAAACCATTTCTTTTGTCTACGTTTATTCTTGCTTTATATTCTATATTATTCTAATTTCAAATATAATATTTTGATAAATCTTCTTAATACGAACCATGGACACAAAAAACGTATAAAACGGAGTTAAAACAAGAGAAATATGACTTTCTATGCACTATTTCCTGACATGAATAGTGTTGGTTCGTTTTTAATAAAAACTTTGCAAAACAATGTGGTATCACTTATATAATATTTATACATGTTTTTAACCTTATAAATATTATTTTACAAGATAATCGAACTATTTATACAATAACATTATATAAATAATAAAAACATTAAATCAAGTATTTTTAGCAATTAATGAATTGTTGAACAAGTATACTATTTTTACAAATACAAGTGCATGGACATTATTTTTCAAAGTACAAATTTATATTGTTTAATTTTATAAATTAAACAAACATGTTTAGGTGGTGATGTAACTATATAGAATTATATGTTGTGTTAGTTATTCAAAGTACATTGTACTCATACGACCTATATTTAATTAGGTTGCATTCGGACTATACGTGACGATTTTCATATTTGATTTATATATCAAATACATTCACTGAGGTGAGTTCATAGCCCCATTTTTATACAATTCCAATGATTTACAATTCTCGGGGTGAGAAACATGCATTGTTTTACGATTGGACGCAAGTACACTTTTATACAAATTACGAGTTTGCCTAAGTAGCTATAACCCACTATGCCCATGAATCATGAACTGTTAATTACTGGATTGTAAGCGCGAATGTTATGAATAGATCTATTTGGGATTGACATCCTCGTTCGGGTGAGTAGCGCTCACTAGTTTCGGAGGTACCGAAACGACGAATGTATACCATGTCGGAACAATTTGGATGTTGCGGGTTGAACATCTACACGGGCACATTTTTTGCATTAATTTGCATACATATATGTTGTAGCTTCAGTGTCATGAGCTTAGTGCATTTTGTAATTACATTTTGAGATATCGTATGTGTTACATGTCTTACACTTAGAAATCTTGCGGTCTCACTTTATACATTACTTAAACCTGTGAATTCACCAACTTTATATTGCCGTTTTAAAGCATATTTTTCTCAGGTCAATAGGGTACAAGAAACTGGGATACATTGGTGGTCATCATTTTGAGGAGTCAATTTGCAATAGAGATTTAAGTGCATTACATTTTGGAGATTTGTTATTTATTAAAATCTTTTACATTTACATGGTTGAACAAGTTAAGCTGTGAGCTTTTGTAACAAACAACTTTAATTAAATCCAATGTATCATTTTAAACGACTCATATAGAGGTCGTTTTGATATCTTGTACTATTGATCTATGAAGTAACACTCTCAGACCCATATTCCGCTGCGACTCTATTTGGGGGTGTTACAGATTGGTATCTAGAGCCAATGTTATAGAGAACCAGGTCAAATGTTTTTACTTGGACTATATCCGTTTTTAAACATTGCATCATACAAAAGTTTTACACGGGACATACATACACTATTGGCAGAAGCGATTAAAGGTATTAAAGTTTGACAACGATGTTTAAAAACAGAAGATAATAATTCTTGAAAATAGGTCCAATGCATCATGGCAAGGCACAAATAGCAAGCAAAGAATTCACAGCTAAGTACCTGAGAAAAAACAGTGCTAAAAACGGTCTACATTGAAGGTTGGTGAATTCATTAGGTTTGAAATTTTGTATTAAAAGTGGGACCACATGCGTTAAAACAGTATGCATGTGACAGTTATAACAGTACAACTCCACATAAAAGAAATTTACGTTTTTTGTTTTTGGCAAACTAAGCTCTTGACCCCGAAAAACTTAAAATTTTTTTTAAAAGGAGAATTGTTATATGCCGTATAGATTTACTCGCCCTAAAGGTATCTGACCAAGATCACATATTGACAATCCGACATGGTATATATCTGTTTGTTTGGAACCTCCGAATCTAGTAAGCGCTACTTACCTGGATAGGGATAATTCTCAAATAGATCTATTTAAACATTAAACGCTTATTAACAGTTAAGGTCGGTTAAGCAATTGAGGTTCCATGATAAAATCGTGCATTAGTGGTCTAATTCGTACTTAGCAATACGGTAATAGAAAAAAACGTAAAGTAACCGTGTCCATAGTTTGTAAACAAGCAATGTTTCTTACCCCAAAATAGTAAAGTAAAAGTAGTAAAACATGGGGCTATGAACTCACCTTAGCTAGATGAGCAATGATAAATCACGCAAGTAAAATATGATATAGAAATCTAGCCGCGACCTAGAATAATAATGCGTCTCAGAAACACGAAAAACATGCCAAGAATTGCACAATATGTTCATCACCAAAAGACATCCATGTGTGTTTGTTTTGTTTTGATTATCAAATCATGACGAAATAAAATCATATAGTTTTTCGTTAAGTTTCGGCGTTTAACCAAAAATTACTATTTTTAGTAAGTTTCTATTTTAGGAAAGTTTTTAGTTTTGGGACGTTAATACCGTCCCCTATATTTATTAAGTTTTCATATTTTCAAAACGCACTAACGAGCCTTAATCACTTAACTTCTAAGTCCGTTCCGCTAAATTTTTACCAAACTTACTATTTTTAGTAACTTTATTGCTTTTCCTAATATATGCTAACGATGTCTTTAAATGATATTAATCAATAGGTATGTGTTACTATATGTTTCGCTAGTGTTTAGAAAGTCCAAAAATGTTCGAAAGTGTCCGAAAACTCATTTTACTATTCACATCAGCACACTATTCATCCGGTTTTGTTGAAAAATGTTTCAAGTTTCATTTGGCTATAACTTGGTCGTTTTAAATCCAATTTTAATGTGCGATATATGAAAAACTATCTATTCGAAACGAGCTCTCCAAAAACTACTTTACGCCTAATAAAAACATTTTTAGGTCGACCAAAACCTCAAAACCATTTTGGATCAGCAACATCATTTTTCGCAAACGCTTCCAAAAATCACACCAAACTTCACAATAGTGCTTAGTCTAGCCTAATCTCCATTCACAACTAATCCACAACAAAACCACACCTAAATCTAACCTAATCTCTTTATTTCTATTGTTGCAACTCTCATTCAACTCTCATCTAACCAAGAACATAATATTGAACTAGTGAAACAAAGTGGCATCATTATTTATGAAATCTTGTTTTATAATCTTTCAAAAAAATGAAAACACAACATATGGATGTATGAATCTTGAACATATATTAAAGAACATAAGCAAACCACAAGAAAAGATTCAAGACACTTACAAGAATGAAGAACAAGTAGAGAAATCACAAGATCTATACCCCAAAATAATAGATCTATACAACCCAACAACAAATCTTGAAACCCTAACTTAGATCTTGAAGAAAAACCTTTAAATCAAAGAACCAATACTTCAAAACACCTTAGATGTTCTTAGAAATGAACCTAGTATGCTTGGATTTTGCAAGAAATCAAAGATATGAAAACCCTAAAGAGGGTGTTTGTTGGCCGTGGACTTCAAAGTAGGAAAAGGGAGAGAAATTTTTTGTTGGTGACTTTGGAAATGATATGAAACCCTAAGTGTGGTATAATGTGGTATTTATAGGAGAAGTGAGAGTCTAAGGTTTCTTGATTTTAAGTATATAGTGACCAACACACACCAAAGGTGTGTGTACACCTTTGTTCGGCCGAAACTAAGCCACAAAGACCATGTGGTTCATTTTTTTTAGTCTTGGTTCATTATACTTGGTCTTGATTTTGAATTTTGGTCAAATGAGGTCAAAGTGTGTAAGTATCATTTGTCTTGGTCTAACTTGAGGATATGTGCTTGGGAAAAACCCTATCATGTGTCATTTTTACTACTTACATGCACACATGCATAATAAGACAAGGAAATATGCCTTTGATTTAATTTTAAGGTTCAAGGTGCATTTGGTTTGGTTTTAGGCATCCAATATACAACAAGGGGGGAGGGTGACCGAAATTTTTGGACTTATGGACATGAGATGGATGATAACTAAAGTTTACACAAAAAGATTTTGAGTTTCCGGGGTTCCGTTCGGTCAAAAACGCGAAAAACGCAATTTAAACGTTAAAGCGTAAAAATAAATACCGGGAGTGATTGTAAACTACGAAACACTTAGAAAAGATAAAATAACTCATATAATATCTAAACTAATCAAAATCCAAAGTCGAAACGCGTCCGATGATGTTTTTCAGATTTACGCGGGTTAACTTCCCGGTAAACTGCCAGATTCAAACGTAACGTATAAAAGTCAAAGATAATGATCGGAAAAGTTTAAAATATTGACCTAAATTTTTTGGGGGTTTTTATTATTTGTGACATTCTTCACTCTGTTAAAGAAGGCTTTTTCCTCAAAGCTTCATGGGACGTGGCACTAGGTGTTAACGAAAAGATGAGGGTACTTTTTCTTCATTTGATCTTCACGCTCACAAGTAAACTCAGGCCCTCGTCTCAAATTCCAACGGACCTTCACGATTGGAATGCAGCTTTGCTTTAGTCGTTTAACTTTTCGGTCCATAATTTCAACTAGTTCCTCAATGAAATTTAGCTTGTCATCAATCTGGAGCTCATCCAATGGAATAACTAGTGGTTCGTCTACGAAACACTTCTTCAAATTGGAAACATGGAAAGTAAACTCGGCTTAATTGATCTGGGAGTTCAAGTCGATAAGTAAGCGTTCCCACTTTAGCAAGAATCTTGAAGGTTAATTATAGCGTGGGTTCAGCTTCTCATTTGCCAAAACGCTATACCTCCTCTTCCATGGCGACACTTTTCAATATGACCTTATCTCCAACCTCAAATTCCAATGGCTTACGTCTCCTATCGGCGTAGCTCTTCTGTTTATCTCGTACAGCTTGAATACGCTTCTTGATCTGAATGATCTTATCAGTTGTTTCATGAACAATTTATGGACCAGTGAGCTGAGCGTCTCTAACCTCAGCCCAACAAATAGGAGATCGACATTTTCGGCCATAGAGAGCTTCAAACGGTGCAGCTTTGATACTAGTGTGATAACTGTTGTTGTAGGAAAACTCCACCAAATGTAGGTGTTTATCCCAACCTTTCCCAAAATCAATCACACAAGCATGTAGCATGTCCTCCACGGTTTGGATGGTTCTTTCACTTTGGCCATCAGTCTGTGGATGGTAAGCCGTACTCATATCCAATTGAGTACCTAGGGCTTTATTCAGTGATTTCTAGAATTGAGATGTGAACTTACTGTCTCGATCAGAAATAATCAAAACCGGCACTCCATGTCTCGAGACTGCTTCCTTCAAGTATTGTCTCGTCAACTTCTCTATTGAGTCCGTTTCCTTCATTGGTAAGAAATAAGCGGATTTTATGAGTCGGTCAACAATTACCCAAATTGTATCTTGACAAGTTGATGTCTTTGGTAACTTAGTAACGAAATCCTTGGTAATGTTCTCCTACTTCCATACTGGGATCACAGGTTGAACCAACAAACCAGATGGTTTTTGGCATTCGGCCTTGACTTTGGTACAGGTCAAACATTTAATGACGTGGGTGGCAATCTCAGCCTTCATATTCGACCACCAATACAGTTTCTTTAAATCTTGGTACATCTTGTCCGATCCAGGATGAATTGAATATTTTGACTTATGCGATTCATTCATAATCAACTCTCTTAAGTCACCAAAACAGGGTATCCAACTTCTACTCCTCAAACATAACGTTCCATCAGCATGTGGCTCTAACGTCTTAATCATACCACACAGATCTTCGGTTCCAAAATTCTCCTCTTTCCTTGCCTCAACTTGAGCGTTTAAAATTTACACAGGAGGATCAGACAATCGTCAAAACTAAGCTCGAAATCGTAATGGTCCTTAATCCCGTTCCTTTCGGCTCAAGTCATCCGCCACCACGTTTGCCTTTCCTGGATGATAACGAATCTCGCAGTCGTAGTCGCTCAACAGCTCCAACCATCTACGTTGTCTCATGTTCAACTCTTTCTAATCTAGAATATGTTGCAGATTCTTATGATTAGTGAACACAACGCATTTTGTGCCGTACAAATAATGTCTCCACATTTTGAGAGCAAACACTACAGCTCCAAGCTCTAAGTCATGTGTAGTGTAATTCTTCTCATGAATCTTAAGTTGGCGTGACGCGTAGGCTATGACTTTCTCCCTTTGCATCAAAACTGCGCCCAACCCTTTACGAGAAGCATCACCGTAAACCACAAAGTTTTTACTTCCTTCGGGTAAAGCTAAAATTGGTGCACTACACAATTTTGCTTCAACAGTTGAAATGCAGCTTCTGCCTTTTCACTCCAATCAAACTTCACGTTCTTTTGAGTCAGCTTTGTCATAGGCTTGGCAACTTTTTTTGAGAAACCTTTGATAAATCGTCGGTAATAGCAAGCAAGACCTAGAAATTGACGAATCTCTGTCGGAGTCTTGGGTGATGCCCAATCCTTGATTGACTCAATCTTAGCTGGGTCCACGTGAATGCATTCACTATCAATCACGTGACCAAGAAATTGTACCCTCGATAGCCAAAATTCACACTTTGAACAAAAAAACAAAAAAAAAAAACTTGGCGTAAATTCTTCTTCTTTAAGCACTCCAAAATTAACTTAAGATGTTTTTGCATGCTTTCCTGCTCTTGGAGTAGATCCAAGATGTCATCTCAATAAAAAAATCATGATTTATCCAGACATGGCTGCAAACCAGCTTCACAGATCCATGAAATACTGCCGAATGCGTGTCTAGTTCCAAAAGGCCATCACTCTAAAACTCATAGTGACCGTAGCATGTTCTAAACGCTGTCTTTGGAATGTCTTCCTCCCGAACTCTGAGTTGGTGATAACCAGATCTCAGGTCGATCTTAGAGTAGACTCTTGACCCTTGCAACTGATCAAACAAGTCGTCGATTCTCAGAAGTGGATATTGATTCTTCACAGTCAACTTATTTAGTTCATAATAATCGATACACATCCGAAAAGATCCATCTTTCTTTTTGACAAACAAGACCGGGGCTCCCAAGGATGAGGAACTCGGTCTTATAAATCATTTGTCAGAAAGTTCTTGCAGTTGAGTAGACAATTATTGCAGCTCTGACGGTGCTAATCTATACGGGGCGCGTACCGCGGGTGCAGCACCAGGGACCAAGTCGATTTGAAATTCAACTTGTTACGTAGGCGGTAAAGCAGGCAAGTCTTCTGGAAAGACTTTCAAAAAGTCCCACACAGCCGGCACGTCCTCAAGTCGCTTCTCCTCCGACTTGTCTTCGGTTTCCTTCTTCGTAACTTATGCCAGAAAAATTAGGCAACCTTTCTTAATATACTTCTGAGTCTTAGTGCACAATATAATGCTCAACTTCGACTTCTATCCTTTGCCGTCTCTATCACCTTGAACTATCAAAACTTCATCTCCATAGGGAATTCACACGATCTTCTCATCACAAATGATCACCACATGATGGTTCGCTAACCGATCCATGCCGATGATGACGTCAAAACTACCAAGTTCTTACTGGGCATTTAGGGTCGATATGAATGGGTGACCCTAAAGTCATAACGTATACAGCTCTAGCACGGTATTAGTTCCTATTAGCCTTCCGTTAACTAGATCAATAGGGTACTTAATGTCTAAGATAGATGGGACGATATCACTTAGAAGGATAAAAACTGTGGGTACGAAATTTCTGTTGACTTGGTTTTAGGTACTTGCAAAATTATGTCCTTTGCCTTATTTCATGACCATTAGAAACTTGGACGGTTAAGAAATTTCCTAACTTTCTTTATTCTATCCCAACGAATGAGGATAAGTCTATTATGTTTTAAAATCTTAAAATCCGTAATTACCGTGACTACAAGGAGCGTGACTCGGTCTCTTGGCTAATGGTACGGTGTCTCTATATGGTAATATTGAGGAAATATACTTAGTTATAGAGCTTATTAATACGGATACATATGACAGACATAACTCGCAAACACGCACGCAAAATATTGGTAAAATATTAAGATGATAAAATCTTATCGAAATTGTAGAGAAAAGAGAAAAAAATATAGAAGTGGAAATAGATTGGCAAAATTTTTGAGGTGACTACTCTTAGCATAGGATGGTCCTCCCTGAATTATACATAGGTTATCAGGCTATGTATAATTTAGGTACTAACGATAAAATGCTCGTTTCGTCAAACTAGTGTTATGTTTAAAAGTTTGTATGGTATAAACAGTGTTGTTTCTAAGGTAGAAAAATAGTTCGTGAAAACGAGAATATTGTAATTTATATAACGACACAAGATATTTTGTAAGACTTAGTAGAAATAGTTTAAGAGGTGATACCAAAATAGTTTTCGAGAAAATCACGTGACAGTTTATAGTGTAAGATGGAGGGGTCTTAAAATGGTAAACAAATGGGTCTATGAAGGTGACAATCAAATAGCTTATCATTGCGACAACGAAATGTTTATAAAAGTTAGAAGTAGTTCGTAAGATGACGTCGAAATAGTTTATAAATGACAACGAAACAGTTCATGAGGTGACTACGAAAATGGTTGGTAAGAGTGACCAGTAATGTAAGCTTTTAATTAGGGTAGCAACAGGAGTTCATAAATAATAGAATATAGGTTATAAGGGATGGAAAAATAAATTTCATTCATTAAATGATATCTTGAGAAGTTATGAGGTATTAGTAGGATTATTATATAGATGTTGACAAACGGTTTATATATGATATCAGATTGTTTATATGGTTGGTTAGCGAAATGTTTTATAAAATATGGACAAAAGTTTATAAACGTCAATATAATAGGTTTTAAAGATGTAAAACAAGTAAGTTTGTAAAATGGTTGAAAATAGTTTGTGAGATGATAGTAAAATAATTTTTAGAAAATGACAAATGGTATATAGGATGATGACAACAAAATTGCTTACGAAAATGGGGGGGGCCAAGAATAGTTTATAAAATGCTAGCAGCAGAATGATTAGATTAGATGGTAGTAATTTAAGGAGTAGCTTACATAAATAAATAGAGAATTTAAGTATAACCGACGGAATTTCATGACACATACATTAACAGGAAATTTAAAAACTTCTCCATCAATACTAAAAACATTATAGAAAGTACTAATGGAATATTGTCTAAGAAGACTTTGAATTCGGTCACTAGGTAAGGCGGAAGATCTCTTCTTAAGCATTGTCTGTCTTTGTCGACACTAGAGTTCTCGTGAGTTTTTTCATGCCATTGGGTTTACTTGGTTCTGATTTCTCAACTTTGGCATTCATTCCTAAAATGTCCTAGCCTTCTACATTCATAGCAAGTGATGGTAGCCTTTGGATTTGCCACATGGGTTCTCTGGTTCATTGTAGCAACGGATGGCTTACAATCCCTAGTCATGTGGCCAACCCTCTTACAATTATTACACTTCACAGTACACAACCCAACATGATGCAACGTAATTGTTGCAGCTAAGTAAATTCCCCAGCATAGCCCTCCTTTCATTGGATCCAATAGTGTAAGCTCTTGTCACACTTGGTTTCTTACAGGGTGGTTGTCGTGGCACACGGTTATCCTTTGTTGGTTCTCAACCTTCCTCTTGTTGTTAGCATTCTTTTCTACCGTGATTTCTTGTTGTATGATCTGATTCGTGATCGTGAGTCATGCGGATTTTTGTCTCGTAGATAGCGATAGCTTCAATAGCATCACTAACTTGTTGAGCTACAATCTGGTTAATCTCTGCAGAAGTCATTCCTTGTCTTGATGCCGACATTCTCTTCAAAATTAAGATAAGTAAAATAAAGATAAAGTAAGTCGGTTTCCCCAAAGTCGTGTCCTAAAGATGAAATGTTGCAAGGTGACGGTTTAAAGTCATGTTTAACTTAATCGGTATGCTTCTAGGTGACAGTATGAGACGACGTAGGAGTTTCAAAGGTGAGGGACGGGGCTCACTTGCTTTCGGATTTGGATAGTATGTTAACATAGAGTAGGATTGAATTGTGACAAGTTTCGATGTTAATTTAAATAGTTTATTGTAAATTTACGAAAAGTTTTTATGACCATCGTATCATCTCACGATGTCTTGAGAAACGTTTTAGAGGACTCATTGTGTAACTCACAGTGTCTTGGTGAAAGATCTTTTATTTATATAAATAACTTTATATAAAAACCAAGTGGAATCTAGTTAAAGCAAAATAAAGTTAATATAATTAGGAAATGTATTAGACTTATACTTCGTTAACTTATCGATAGTTATATTATAACGTTAAGCAAGTAAAACGTAGGATCACATTACTGGTTATGAGACAGGACTTAAATATATACTGGTTCTCTTAAATCTTGGCTCTGGTTCAATTGTCACAACCCAAGAGGGGCTAGACTGAAACATTGTCTGTGGGCGTGACGACATACATCACACAAGATACAAAGAACGACCTCTAAGGGTACGTTTGAAAATCCAACATCGTTGCATTAATTAAAATAGATAAAGTTTTACATAGGCCCAAAGATAAAATGTGGAAGCGATTAAAGGTTTTAAAGTTTGACAACGATGTTTAAAAACAGAAGATAATAATTCTTGAAAATAGGTCCAATGCATGGCAGGCCCAAATAGCAAGCAAAGACATTCACAGCTAAGCACCTGAGAAAAAACATGCTAAAACGGTCAACATAAAGTTGGTGAATTCATAGGTTTGAAATTTAGTATTAAAAGTGGACCACAAGTTAACAGTACGCATGTGACAGTTATAACAGATACAACTCCACATAAAAAGAAATTTACGTTTGCACTAAGCTCATGACCCCGAAACTCAATTTAAAAGGAAGCATTTTATATGCCGTATAGATTTACTCGCCCTAAAGGTATCTGACCAAGATCACATATTGACAATCCGACATGGTATATATCTGTTTGTTTGGAACCTCCGAATCTAGTAAGCGCTACTTACCTGGATAGGGATAATTACTCCCAATAGATCTATTTACAACATTAACGCTTACTTAACCAGTACGGTCGGTTAAGCAATTGACGGTTCATGATAAATCGTGCATTAGTGGTCTATTCGCTACTTAGGCAATACGTAATCAGGAAAAAAAACGTAAAGTAACCGTGTCCATAGTTTGTAAACAAGCAATGTTTCTCACCCCAAAATAGTAAAGTAAAAGTAGTAAAACATGGGGCTATGAACTCACCTTAGCTAGATGAGCAATGATAAATCACGCAAGTAAAATATGATATAGAAATCTAGCCGCGACCTAGAATAATAACGCGTCTTAGAAACACGGAAAGCATGCCAAGAATTGCACAATATTCATCACCAAAAAGACATCCATGTGTGTTTGCTTTGGTTTGATTATCAAATCATGACGAAATAAAATCATATAGTTTTTCGTTAAGTTTCGGCGTTTAACCAAAAAATTACCATTTTTAGAAAGTTTCTATTTTAGGAAAGTTTTTAGTTTCACCGTCCCCTATATTTATTAAGTTTCCATATTTTCAAAAAACACTAACGAGCCTTAATTACTTAACTTCTAAGTCCGTTCTGCTAAATTCTTACCAAACTCCTCTATTTTTAGTAACTTTATTTTCCGGGCTTTTTCCTAAAATATGCTAGTGGCATCTTTAAATGATACTAATCAATAGGTATGTGTTACTATATGTTTCATTTGGCTATAACTTGGTCGTTTTAAATCCAATTTTAATGTGCGATATATGAAAACTATCTATTTGAACGGAGTCTCCAAAAACTACCGTTTACGCCTAACGAAGACATTTTTAGGTCGACCAAAACCCCAAAACAAATTTGGGACAGCAAGCACTTATTGCCAAAAACGCAACCAAAATCCAGCCAAACTTCATAATAGTGCTTAATCTAGCCTAACTCTCGTTCACAATAATCCACAACAAACCACACCTAAATCTAACCTAATTCTTCATTTTATTGTTGTTGCAACACTCATTTCAAACTCTCATTTACCAAGAAATAATATTTAACTAGTGAAACTAAAAGTGTATCATTATTGATGAAGCTTGTCTTTAAATCTTTCAAAATTAAAACACAAACTATGGATGTTGGATCTTGGAACATTATAAGAAGAACATAAGAAAAACCACAAAGATTATTCAAGATACTTACAAGAAGAAGACACACAGAAGAATACACAAGATCTATACTCATAATCAACTAGATCTTGAAAAACCCCAAATAATAACCAAACCCTAATTTGTAGATCTTGAAGAAAACCCTTAAATCAAAGAACCAATACTTGAAAACACCTTAGGTAACCTTAGAAATGAACCTAGAATTCTTGGATTATGCAATAAATCAAAGAAAATGAAAACCCTATGTGGGTGTTTGTTGGCCGTGGGCTTCAAGAAGAGAAGAGGGAGAGAGAAATTTTTAGAGGCTTAAAAATGATTATGAAACCCTAAGTTGTGATATGAGATGGTATTTATAGGACAAGATTAGGTTAAAAGGTATGCATCATAGTGCACATGTGACCAACACACACCAAAGGTGTGTGTATGTGTGGGTTCGGCAATAGGCAAGCCACAAGGACCATATGGTTTAAAATTTTGAGTCTTGGTTCTCATTAGATGCATAAGTTGGTCTTTAGTTGGTCAAATGAAGTCAAAGGGTGCAAGTATCACATGATATTGTCAAACTTGAGAAAATGTGCATGAGAAGGGCTCTCTCACACTTTCACCCACATGCATAGGAAGTTCAAGAAAAGATGCCTTTGCTTTCTTTCAAGACTTTATATGGGCATTTGGTTTGGGTTTAGGCGTCCACAATATAACAAGAGAAGAGGGTGAACGAAAATTTTGACTTATGGACATAAAATGGACGATAATTAAAGTTTACACGAAAAGATTTCGGGTTTTCGGGGTTCCGTTAGGTCAAAAACGCAAAAAACGCAATTTAAACGTTAAAGCGTAAAAACAAATACCGGGGATACTGTGATGTAAACTACGTGTGTGTGTGTGTGGTGTGTGTCTAACATAACACATATAATATCTAAACTAATCAAAATCCGAAGTCGGAACGCGTTCGATGACGTTTTTCAAATTTACGCCGCGGTAATATTTTCGGTTAAAATGCCGTGATGTTAAACGTAACGTATAAAAATAAAAAATAATGATCGAAAAAGTTTAAAAATATTGACCTAAAATTTTTGGGGTGTGACAAAAATCAACGCTTTAACTTGTGTCTTTTGGATGCATTTCTTCAACCACATGGGGGAAGAGATATCTTGTGAAAGTTAGTATGCATTATTTGAATTTCCAGGGGGAAGAGTTGTGAGAAGAATTATTTAAGGTGGGAGGACGATTAGTTGTGATCTAGTTATGGTTTTCCCTGATCGCGACAGATCACTAAGCTTATTCTAAAGAAGCAGTAAATATGTGTGTGGTATCCCTACTGAATTCGCTGTGCACATGTAAAACTATTCTAAGCTTGTGAGAAAGTTTTTGAAAACTGCTCAAGAAAGGTTGTACGGTTTGGGGGAAGCCTTTGAAAAGCTTCTAAATCATTAATATACGGTGAAATTAAGGGGAAGCTAATTCAGAAGCTTCTCCTTAACCTGAAGTGTATGAATTACTTAGTTCATGTCTATTACAATTTCTCTCCTACAAGGTACTACAAAGATGATCCATGTTAGAGTGTAGACTTGAAGTCAAAGACCACAGAAGACATCATCAGCATTGGAAGCTTCGTGGAAGTTCTTGTTCTTAATCAATATGTACTTGTTAGGAAAATATTGTAAGTAATTATGTATATCGTCCCATGGGGGAAGATTGTTAGGATTTCATTTTATGTGACGACATTTATAGAATTACCATAGTTTATAATAGCACCACATATAGGCCTCGATAGAAAGACTTCTTGTATACTTAGATTCAGTGTGCGGCATAAATACCCCTCAAAGGCTTCATGGAGGGGTTTGCGATTTTGTATCTTTTACACTTTCATTCTCTTTTACTCTTTTGTTTCTCTCTCTACTTCTTTCACTAACATTATGGCTATTCTTGTGGTTTGGAGTCTCCGTATCCGCACCCCGGATCCTTAGATTCTTTAGTTCTTTCATGGGTTCTTTTAGCACTTAGTACTCAGCCCTATTCCAGATTCGGGCTCATCATAATATAAACCATTGTGTATACCTGAAAAAAAACTAGCATGTATCTCCCTCGCAGGGTTTGAAAAACAATTAAATGTATAAAGGCGAGGCTATGAACTCACCCTTAAGTAAGTATTCGAACGAGTGATTGATATAACAAACGAGCAAACTGACGCCACGCGCTCTCAAACCAACGACACCTCTCTCCCTACCCCTCTCAAGTGGTGCGCTAATTAGAAGGTCTATAAATTATGCAGAAACACATGCATAGATTGCATATATTAACATATTATTATCTACAACGTCTATATTCCCACGGCGCGCGCTCCCTTAGAATCCCTTTGTGCGCGCCATCATCAGAACAAACTTATTAATACTTCCTAAGTGATTACCTTAACCCGTAATCATGTTACGCCATTTATCCGAAAAGTTTCCATATGACATATTAGTTATAAATTTTCCTTCGTTACAACATTACAAGCCTAAACGACCTCTACCTTACCTAATAATCATTCTTAAATTTGTACTAACTTTGACTTTTTAATTAAAAGTATTTTATAAATTTCGACTTCGGTTTTTAACCCCTCATTATGCATTTTTAACCTTAGCTAGCCTCGCGAAAAAGTAAAACGACATTCTGAACAACTTTTTAGTTTTACCCGAGACTCAACGACACAGAAAATGACAAAATACTCTTTTTCGAATCTGCTGCAACTATATATAAAAAGAAAAGTGCAAAATTTATTTTAAGCATTTTCCAAACTTCCGTTAGCCCTAAAAACTTCATTTTTTGATAATTACAGGACGCGCATTATATCAAAACGTAGCTACGGACATCCTCTATCACATTATCAAACCCAAAATCAGATTTAAAAATTTTAACGTAGTCGAAATAAGCGCTAAACTTTCTGGTCTAATATGGGTAGCTTTAAACCCCTTCAAATTCTATTTTCACATCCCAAAAACTTCATAAATACTCTTAAACTAACCTAACTCCTTCTATTAACACCTCAAATCAATGATCAAACCTTAATACACTTCATGCACAATCATCCATAGATTCTAAGTACCAAATTATACACATGCAAAACATATAAAAATTAACAAACACAAAAGGGAAAAAATACTTACAATCACAAGAGAATGCAAGAATAATCAAACACACAAAATCCTTTGGGTTTTTCCTTATTGCCGAAACCAAATAACACCCTTTTTAATAACACCCTAATTTTTTATAACCCAAAACCTTGCAATATCACTTACATTCAAACCCTTGTTGCGTCAATTATACCCAAAATCAAATAAATCTTCAAAAATTAAGAACTTGGTAAAAAATTTCTTCTTGTAAAGGATGACAGGGTTTAGTATGGAAGTGATTCAGGATTAATAGGAATTGATTTGAGAATTTTTTATGATGGTTTTGGTGGTTTTTGTTGTTGGTCGACGAACACAGGAAGAGAGGGAGAGGAGCAGACGGTTTTTTATCTATGTGTTATGGTAATGTTTGAGTTATACTTAGACTTTATATAGGGGATTTTAGGGACTAGTTATCTTCCACTTTTAT
>BQNB010045057.1:5388-16752 GCA_026074375.1 Tanacetum coccineum
CGGTGCTCAGGATGCTCTTGTGGCGGCTTATCCTGTGTTGGAAGATGAAGGAGACAATGTTTACAGTCGCCCTGAGTTAACTATGTCTGTCTGAGGTTTCTTATGCTTTTGGTATGAACTGTTGGATTTATTATGTGTTTTTATAACTTATTTGGATGTTAGTAATGTCGAATCATAAATGTGTCTGGAGTATGTTATGGTAATAGCAGCAATATAATTGCTTTTCATCGTTGGAATTCGTGTGAATTTTTTGCTTTTTTGTTGTTTTCTGGATGATAGGTGCCCGCTGCATGTTTGAAGGGGTTCTGGGGAATCAACAGTCTAAACTAGTGATCAAGAGGTAATTTAAAACTCTTTATATGATAATACTCGAGATTTATTAAAACTATGAATAGAAGAAATTATTCCATGTGTCTTGTTTTGATTATTTCTTCTTGTGTTGTGTTTTAAATGACTGGAACTGCTGATATTGGCGAGTCTACTGCATGTTGGCAATGAATGGAAATACGGTTCCCCTAGTGCAAAACTCTTATTCCTTTTATTATTATTTTTTTTCAGACTAAACGAATTATACTAATTAGCTCATCATTTATAGTTGAAACTCCATTGCCCAAACAGTGGTCTTGTGGTGGTTGGTGATCCAAGTGTTCTCTATATGAGAAGCCAACTCTTTTGAAGTGGAGTGTTAGTAGCGCAAATGCTCGTGATGTGCTGGTACCGGGTGTTTATTTGTATAAGGTCTTCTTTGACTCTGTAGCTGGTGTTCAGCTGGTTATATTTATTGTCTTTGCAACCTATCGACTTAATTGTTGATGCTGGTTTTTATAAATGCAATTCCTGAACCTTGTAACACCTTTCCCAAGTAGCCAAGTAATATTTGCTGTATAGTCTAACAGCGGATTTCCATTTTGTAGCTGCTCTGTAGGAAGTGTAGTGCCCTTACAAACACTTTTTAAGTGAACAACATTAGACATAGAATCAATCATGATTTCGACTGCTTATCCGTTATCTAGTATATACTGGGTTTTGCTGGAGGAGTTGACCAGTTTAAGAGCTTGCGAAGCCTGCAGATTAGATTACTAGTAAAGTGAATTTCGGCGTGACAATACACAGAATAATTTTGCATCAGTGAAGTAGGTGACATTTAGTGTGCGTGATCGTCTTGTTTAGTTGTTAGGTTGCCCCGTATTGTCATGATTGGTGCTGCATAGGGAGAATCATTGGTTGACGGTTCTTTCTAGTGTTGGCGTGATCATTTAGGCGCGTTCTTTTGTGACCATGACCAATAATCAACGAGAAGCGAATTCTATGGCCTGTTGTGGGAGCTCCAAGTAAAATGGCTTCAAAGATTTAGATAGTAATGTTAGTAAGATGTCCTGTTAAAAGATATTCACTATTTCGCTAATATACACGATTTCTTTTATCGCTAAAGTGTTTATGGAGATTAGTTACAGAAAACAAGAGGTACCCGCACCTGAGCCAGAGCAGGATAGGTTACATTTGTGAAAATGGAGAAAGAAATTGCAATTTAGGTCGAAGATAATTTTATATACAAGGAAACCCCTACTTGAGCAAACAGAGCCCTACTCCTTGTTTTTCTAGGTTACCAGGCTGAATGGGTGGCCCAAAGAGTTGCAACTTGCGCGACGGTGAGACTTGTTTTGGTGAACTCTTAACCCCTTGCTACTAAGTCACACTCGTGGGGAGTCATTAAACCTCTTTCTACTAAGTCACACTCGTGCGACTGCTGCTGCTAGATGGTTTTAGTTTGATGTCATTTCAGATGTGTATCCCAAGTGGCGTGATGTGGTTGTACAGTTTGGCAGTGTTCGCAGTCAATTCATTTTTGGCTGTGGTCTGCTGTTCGTGCTTATAATTCTGGTTCCAAGTTGGGGTGTTCAGTGTGTAGTTCGTGTATGCAAATTCATGGTTCTGCAAGTCGTTTTGGTATGCATTTTTGGTGACAGTTTCGCGGTATCTGGGTGTTTGGCTTTTGGGGCTGCATTTTTTGAAGATCAAGTGTGTTTGGCTTATGGGTCTACATTCTGTATGCTGTTCGTTTTGGCCTTCATTTGGGTCTCCAACGTGTGCTGTTGCTTATGGAATTTTTGGCCTTTTCCTCTCATTGGGCAGATCCACTTTTTGATACTGGGCCTAAACATGGTCTTGTGTCAGTTTGTATTTTTTTGCTTTGCTTCCGTTTGGCTCAGGTCCTACTGTATGTAATTTTATTCCTTCTTGTTTGTCATAGGCTAGTGTCTTTTAAGTGTGTTTTTTCTTGGGTCCCTTCTTAACCATCTTGGTTAGAGAGTGGATGCCTTTGTTTTGTAATTGTTTTTTGGTTTGAATATATTGCCTTTCAAAAAAAAGTTCCTCTTTCTATGAGTTGAGAATAAGTGGTCAGCAAGAGTGGAAGTGACTCTAGTTGCCCAAACCGGTTAAATAATCTTACCGGTAATAAATGAATTAGGTTTGGACATATAACACGAAAGCTTCATGGAAGTTTACGGAGATTCAAGTGTGAAATCCTTAAAAACTTTCATGTACGTTTGGACTACGAGTAATCTAGAAACCTTAGATTGTGTTATGTTAGATCCTTTATTGTTAGCAGATTAGATAATTGGTTTTGGCGACTGGTAGTACTCTTGTCGACTCATTTTTGAAAGTCTTGAAGTTGAGATTTTCCAGAAACAAGTCACGAGTTGGAATGTTGTATGCTGCAATTCTTTGGGGGCACACGTGCAATTTGGCAGTCCATGATCATTGGGGGCCAGGTTATCTGTTTGGCGAGAGGATTGTATGTTGAGGTGTATTTGCCACGTCACCATAGTTAAACCTCAACATACAATCATCCCGGACCCATCGAGCCAAATAGATACCAAAAATCCATGTTAAACCAATTCATACATTCTCATTTCAGCGAGACTGGCATGAACTTTGAACTCAAAGCCGATGCAAGTTCACTTTCATAACAACTACAGTAATTAGTTAATTACGTTGATCATATTTTAAATTCTGATTTTTGTCAACTACGTCGTCAACCGAAATTCGAGTAATTAGCTAAGCATTTGTCTAAACCATGTCGGACAACAATGGTATTCGCCAATTCGGTAATCTCAATTTGGATGTGACGTGAAAAGTATGTGAAAGCAATTATTTGCTTCTTCTCAGGTTAAACTTTTTTTTTTGAATGACGGATTTTATTGAAACAAAAAGACTAGCAAGAAGCTAGAAATTACAAAGTAACAAGATGCAGGTTTTTAAGCCAATCTACCCAACTAAAAGACTTTTTACATCTATGTTTACACCAAATGAAGGATCGGGTGACTACCTCTTCAAATATAAGCGCCTTCGAATGACAAGCCGAACCAAAAATGTTTTTGTTACGAAAATTCCAAATGTACCACCACAAGACATAACAAACGCCTTCGAACAACTCTTTATGTTTAGAATGAAGACGGATACTCAACAACCATTCTAACCATTCATCATAAGAGGAAACCATCACGACATCAATCTCCCACCAAAGCAAAACCTTGCGAAATACCTCTCTAGATATAAGGCAAGTAAAAAAAATATGGCTAGATGATTCCACATTCTTTTCGCATAAAGAACATAGAATCGACTCAATATCCATGCCTCTTTTAGAGATGTTCAACCGAGTAGGTAAGATGTCCAACTTAACTTTCCAAGCGTGAATATTGACTTTAATAGGCACGGCTTTTATCCAACGGGTTTTGGAAGAGACCACTGGTAACGAGTTTGCGTCAAGGAGATTCCTAACCGAAGCGACTGTAAACTCGCCACAACCTTCTAAAGACCATCTCCATCTATCCTTCGAATCGAAAAGAGTAATTCCCTCCATAATCTTCACGAGCTGAATATATTGAAGCTCTTCAGCTCCAGCTCTTGGAGCTCTACGAAACGAACACAGAAGATCATCATGAGATAACTTCAACGCCACTGAAATATTTTTTTGAGTCTCCAATGCATACATTCTGGGAAAGTCAGATTGGAAAGTGTTGTCGCCCCTCCATTTGTCCTCCCAGAACCGAATGTCTACCCCGTTGCCCATCTTTCTGTGAATGAATCCCATCAAATCAGTCCCCTGCCTCTGAATATGTTGAACCTCCTTGACGATATCCAACCATAAGGACGGATGGTGGCTTCGAACATGTTTACCAATCTTTCCGTCTTCTCCATGTATCCCTTTAATAATTTTGGTCCATAAAGCTGATTGTTGTGTGCAGAAACGCCAAACCCATTTGAATAAAAGAGCTCTATTAAGAGCGTAGAAACTCGAAACTCCAAGACCTCCCTTTTCTTTAGAAGCCAAAACTTTATTCCATTTAACCCATATTGGCTTCTTTCCGTTATGCTCGATACCATTAAAGAAATGACATCTAATGGATTCCATATTGAGAAGAACCTTCGCTGGAACTTTGAATAAGGACATATGGTATATTGGCAACGAACCTAGGACAGATTTCAGAAGAGTTAGCCTTCCCCCGATAGATAAGGTCTTCAACTTCCATTTAGATAAACGAGTTAAAATATTATTGACAATCTCGCTCCACGATTGAATCCGAGACATAAGGCAGCCAACTTTGGAACCTAAATACGAGAAAGGCACTTGAAGAATTGCACATCCAATTTTCTTTGCTGCCTGATCCACCTTGTCGCTAGAAACCGAAATCCCCATGAGTTTACTTTTGAGCATGTTTATCCGTAAACCCGAAGCGTGATAAAAACAGTCCAACACACGAAGAATAGTATCAATATTAGCTTCGCTCCAATGACCCATGAAAACCGCGTCATCCGCATAGAAAAGATGAGAAACTTGAAGAGAAGAACCAACCTGAATACCTCTAAATAAGCCTGCGTCCACCACTCTTTGCATCGAGATATGTAGACTCTCCATGATCAAAAGAAACAAGAACGGCAAGAGAGGATCACCTTACTTTAGGCTTCTATGGAACTGAAATTCTTTAGTAGGACTACCATTCACAATAACCGAACCTTTGGAAGAGAGTAAGCAATTTTGGATCCAACCACACCACTTCTCACCAAATCCGAACCTTTTTAAAACGTCATCCAAGTAATCCCAACGGACCGAATCATATGCCTTTTCGAAGTCTACCTTAAATATCATCGTATGCTTCTTTTTCATCTTACACCATTGAAATAACTCATTTAAAATGAATGGACCATCTAGAATCTGCCGTTTCGCCACAAAAGCTGATTGAACATCGGATACTAAGTCTTCCAAAACAACCACCAAACGGTTTGCCAAAATCTTGGCAATAATCTTGTATAAACTTCCAATTAAAGTGATAGGTCTGAAATCTTTCATCATTTTAGCCTCTTGAGTCTTTGGGATTAGAGTGATAAACGATGAGTTGCTACCTTTAGGAAATTGCCCATGATTGAAGAAGTATAACACCGCCTCTACCACGTCATTTTCCAGAAAAGTCCAATATCGACGATAGAAGCCAAATGTAAAACCATCAGGTCCAGGCGATTTATCAACCCCACAATCCCAAACCGCTTTCTTGATCTCCTCTCGAGTAACCTCAATTTCCAAAACCATTTGTTGTTCGAGGCTCAATTTATTCGGGAAGTCCAAATCGATATGAAGACGATAATCAGGAGGCTTATTAAAACGACTAGCAAAATAAGAGAGAAACTCATCTTTTACTAGAATAGGAGATTCGATCCATCTACCTTCCACCAAGATACCACGAATTGCAAGTTGGTTTCGTTTTTTATTTAGAACCCCGTGATAATACTTCGAATTTTCGTCTCCTTCTATCGCCCATTTGATCTTCGCTTTTTGAGCCAACTCCATCGTGTCTAATTTGACAAAGTCCTGAATTGATTTAAGGATCTCCATGCGTTTAGAAATAAGAGTCGAGCTGCCCTCCCCCTTGTCCAGTAGCAAATCAATTTTGGACAGCTCTTCTTGTAAGCATTGCTTATGACTTTTTGAGTTTTCTTTGTTGGCTTTAACCCACATACGAATCTTCTCTTTGAGATACTTCATTTTTTTCATAAACATTGATATGGCATTCGAATCGGTCACCTGAGCATCATTCCATGTTTGTTTCACAAAAGTATCGAACCCTTCCAATTCAAACCAATAATGGAAAAAACGAAACGGAGAAGGTCCATAATCATGATGGGACTCACGCATTAAAATAGGCCTATGATCGGATAAGTAACGGTCCAAAGTAATAGATGAAATGTTAGGACATGAATTTAGTAAACCTTCAGAAATAAGGAAGCGGTCGAGTTTGCTCATCTTCGATCCTGATTTATGACACCATGTGAATTTGCAACCGTCTAGAGGGACCTCCTCCAATCCAGCGGATGAAATAAACAAGTTGAAAGCATCAGCACCATGAGCATTAAAAATAGACCCGTGTCTTTCATCTTGTGTACGCACTTCATTAAAATCACCCATTATGATTACATCGCCATTCCAGCTTTTGAGAACTAGAATCAAGTAGTCCCATAGCATCTTCTTTTCACGTAACTCTTGAGGAGCATATACAGAAATAATGATTAACTTCTTACCATTAGGCGCCCATTCCCCTTGAATAATCACAAAGTAATCTGAGATCGTTGAGTTGAGCTTACGAAACAATCTAGGATCCCAAATACAAAGAATACCTCCCGAATTTCCAACGGACGGACTATGAACAAATTCGAATCCAAAGTTACCCCAACATAGTTTGATATTGAAAAACTCAATATCCTCCATTTTAGTTTCTTGTAAGGACATAAAATTCACCTTGTGTTTTTACATAACTCCCGGGCCTAATCTTTTTTAGCCTTTTGGGCAAGGCCTTGAATGTTCAAAGACAAAAAATTCATCGATTACCATCATTCGCTCCTTGAAAATTAATGATGTCGCCAATGTTGGTTATGCATCCCTACATATTGTAACTCATTGTTTGTCCCACTTTTATTAATTCCTCCATGAGTTGAAGGATTGATCTTCCAGAACGTGGAATGTCACATTTTTTAAAGTGACCTGAGCATGTAAATCTTTCCGTAACATTCTTATAGCTGTTAAGAGGTGAGTTATTCTTCGTTACTGATTCCTGCTCTACGTCTTGAACCTTATGACCATAGTTATCGGGGGGGGGGGGGGGGGGGGCGGGGGGGGGGGTTGGGAGGTGGGGGGGGGTGGGGGGGGGGGGGGGGGGGGGGGGGGGGGGGGGGGGGGGGGGGGGGGGGGGGGGGGGGGGGGGGGGGGGGGGGGGGGGGGGGGGGGGGGGGGGGGGGGGGGGGGGGGGGGGGGGGGGGGGGGGGGGGGGGTGGGGGGGGGGGGGGGGGGGGGGGGGGGGGGGGGGGGGGGGGGGGGGGGGGGGTGGGGGGGGGGGGTGGGGGGGGGGGGGGGGGGGGGGGGGGGGGGGGGGGGGGGGGGGGGGGGGGGGGGGGGGGGGGGTGGGGGGGGGGGGGGGGGGGGGGGGGGGGGGGGGGGGGGGGGGGGGGGGGGGGGGGGGGGGGGGGGGGGGGGGGGGGGGGGGGGGGGGGGGGGGGGGGGGGGGGGGGGGGGGGGGGGGGGGGGGGGGGGGGTGGGGGGGGGGGGGGGGGGGGGGGGGGGGGGGGGGGGGGGGGGGGGGGGGGGGGGGGGGGGGGGGGGGGGGGGGGGGGGGGGGGGGGGGGGGGGGGGGGGGGGGGGGGGGGGGGGGGGGGGGGGGGGGGGGGGGTGGGGGGGGGGGGGGGGGGGGGGGGGGGGGGGGGGGTGGGGGGGGGGGGGGGGGGGGGGGGGGGGGGGGGGGGGGGGGGGGGGGGGGGGGGGGGGGGGGGGGGGGGGGTGGGGGGGGGGGGGGGGGGGGGGGGGGGGGGGGGGGGGGGGGGGGGGGGGGGGGGGGGGGGGGGGGGGGGGGGGGGGGGGGGGTGGGGGTGGGGGTGGGGGGGGGGGGGGGGGGGGGGGGGGGGGGGGGGGGGGGGGATGGGGGGGGGTGGGGGGGGGGGGGGGGGGGGGGGGGGGGGGTGGGGGGGGGGGGGGAGTGGGGGGGGGGGGGGGGGGGGGGGGGGGGGGGGGGGGGGGGGGGGGGGGGGGGGGGGGGGGGGGGGGGGGGGGGGGGGGGGGG
Source organism: Tanacetum coccineum (assembly GCA_026074375.1). Taxonomy (NCBI): domain Eukaryota; kingdom Viridiplantae; phylum Streptophyta; class Magnoliopsida; order Asterales; family Asteraceae; genus Tanacetum; species Tanacetum coccineum. The sequence goes on from BQNB010045057.1 coordinate 13,494, forward strand.
GGGGGGGGGGGGGGGGGGGGGGGGGGGGTGGGGGGGGGGGGGGGGGGGGGGTGGGGGGGGGGGGGGGGGGGGGGGGGGGGGGGGGGGGGGTGGGGGGGGGGGGGGGGGGGGGGGGGGGGGGGGGGGGGGGGGGGGGGGGGGGGGGAGGGGGGCGGGGGGGGGGGGGGGGGGGGGGGGGGGGGGGGGGTGGGGGAGGGATTTTTTTATCTAATATACCATTTCTTTGAGTATGCAGTGGATGAATCTAGTTTGATAGGAGTATTATAGATTAGAGTGTTGATATGTAAACCTACCAGATAAACCTAATTATGAACCTAACCTCATTAGTTTGACACGTGTTTATCAGTTCAAAAGATTAAAAAGCTTTTACGATTATTCCTAGTATACCCTTGAGAACTAACCGCTTAATTTTAGGAATAAATTATCTCTCCTTTTAACGTCGTCTCTTTGCTTTGTGTCCCTATTTCTCACTGACAATCAAACATCATATTTCACTTAACAATTTATATAAGGAATTGAATATTCCAGTATATGTTATATTGTTACAATTTATTGTTTTTGTTATAAAGAGAACATATCTTGTGTACATTTAGCCGTGTCACTCACTCACTCAGGATCCATTTACTAATATTTCAAACATTAATTCATACATTCATACGATTAGCTTTTCAAGTTGATGTAAAAGTCAAAATTCATTGAATTTAAACATTAAAACATCTTCTATGATGACTTCTAGTTATTACTGTATAACTAAAAAAGATCAATATACATGATTTGTCTCAGAAGGAATTAGCACTGGTTTTGGTGGCGTAGAAATTAGGTGATGGCGTTCTAATGCCAGGAAGATATCTGATTTAAGGAATTAAAGAGAGAAAAAAAAGGAAAACACACCTATTTTCTAATTAATAAAGGGTATATTAGTAATAATATAAAAAGTTAATTTAGTTTTGAAATTGTAGACTAGTGCACCAATAGGATTAGTAGGTCTATTTTTAGGCATATAATAAGGTAGTAAGCGTTGGGATTTTTTAATCTAATAACCATTTACTATGAGTATGCAGTAGATTCTAGTTTGATATTATAGATTAACATGTAAATAAACACATAATTGTACCAACTTTAAGTCAATTGAGTTACTAAAACAATTGACGAATCTTAATCTTGAAATCTTAAAACCATTAGGATTAAAATAACCACCTCTAACGAATGCTCACACTACACGTCAACGTGATACGTTAGGATGTTAGTGCTTGCTTCAAGAATAACAAACTAACAACACGTGTTCTTGTTCTTTCTTCAAAACCGATCCAAATCCCTAATGGGATGCGTTCGAATCCGGTTGGTGAACAAAGGCCGATCGAACCCTAAAAAGGGTTTAAGGTTTCGTGCGTTTGAATGAGAGGAGAGGGGAGTACCGAAATTCTTAGTGTTTCGGTTTAGGGTTGTGTGGATTGGTTGGAATGAAAGGGTTTAGTTTATAAGGTCTAACGGTTAAACTAATGACCGTTAAAACATGTAAAACATATTATATAGTCTGTTTTTTTACGTTTTCGTCTGTTTTTTACGTTTTTATCTATTTTTTTATGTTTTCGTCAGTTTTTTTACGTTTCGTCCGTTTTTTACGTTTTCGTCAGTTTTTTACGTTTCGTCCGTTTTTTTACCTTTTCGTCAGTTTTTTTACGTGTTCGTCTGATTTTTTACATTTTTGTCTGTTTTTTACATTTTCGTCTGTTTTTTACGTTTTCATCTGTTTTTTACGTTTTCGTCTGTTTTTTTACGTTTTCGTCTGTTTTTTACGTTTTCGATCGTTTTTTTTTACGTTTTGGTCCGTTTTTTAACGTTTCCGTCAGTTATTTTACGTTTTCCGTCTGTTTTTTTACGTATTCGTCCGTTTTTAACGTTTTCATCAGTTATTTTACGTTTACGTCTGTTTTTTTTACGTTTTAGTCTGTTTTTTTTTATTTCGTCCGTTTTTTACGTTTTCGTCCGTTTTTTAACGTTTTCGTCCGTATTTTACATTGTCGTGTTTTTTACGTTGTGTCGTCGTTTTTAAGTCTTCGTCCGTTTTTAACGTTTTCGTCAGTTATTTTACGTTTTCGTCTGTTTTTTACGTTTTCGTCTGTTTTTTACGTTTTCGTCCGTTTTTAACGTTTTCATCAGTTATTTTACGTTTTCGTCTTTTTTTTACGTTTTCGTCATTTTTTACGTTTTCGTCAGTTTTTTACGTTTTCGTCAGTTTTTTTACGTGTTCGTCTGATTTTTTACATTTTCGTCTGTTTTTTTAAGTTTTCATTCGTTTTTTCGTTTTCGAATGTTTTTTTAAAGTTTTCGTCTGTTTTCTACGTTTTCGCCCGCTTTCTTTCGTTTTCGTATGTTTCTTACGTTTTCGTCAGTTTTTTTACGTGTTCGTCTGATTTTTTACATGATTATGTAAACTTTACTGCATCACAATGTACAATTTAATGTATTAAATTGTATATTTCACTTCATCAGTGTAAATTTTACTGCATTAAATTGTATATTTTTCTGCATCACATTGTAAATTTAACTGCATTAAATTGTATATTTTACTACATACTGCATTAAAATTGTATATTTTACTGCATCATAGTGCAAATTTTACTGCATTAAATTATACTTCATTAAATTGTATATTTTATTGCATCACGGTGTAAATTTTACTACATTAATATGTATATTTTACTGCATCAGATTGTAAATTTTACTACATCACAGTGTAAATTTTACTGCATTAAATTGTGTATTTTACTAGCATCACATTGGAAATTTTACTGCATTAAATTGTATATTTTACTGCATCACAGTGTAAATTTTACTGCATTAAATTGTATATTTTAATGCATCACAGTGTAAATTTTACTGCATTAAATTGTATATTTTACTAGCATCACAATGTAAATTTTACTGCATTGAATTGTATATTTTACTGCATCAATTGTAAATTTTACTGCATTAAATTGTATATTTTACTGCATCATAGTGTAAAAATTACTGCATTAAGCTGTATATTTTACTTCTTCAGTGTTTTACTGCATTAAGTTGTATATTTTTCTGCATCACATTGTAAATTTTACTACAATAAATTGTATATTTTACTACATCACTTTGTAAATTTTACTGCATTAAAATTGTATATTTTACTGCATCTTAGTGCAAATTTTACTGCATTAAAGTATACTACATTAAATTGTATATTTTATTGCATCACAGTGTAAATTTTACTACATTAAATTGTATA
>BQNB010045057.1:22010-44511 GCA_026074375.1 Tanacetum coccineum
AAATTCTTGAAATCTCTCTTTGCCCGATTTGGAACTCCTCGTGCTATTATTGGTGATCGCGGTACTCATTTTTGCAATGACCAATTTGCAAAGGTCATGCTTAAGTATGGAGTTACTCACCGTATTTCTACCGCGTATCATCTACAAACGAGTGGACAAGTGAAGGTTTCAAATAGTAGTTTGAAACGTATCTTGGAAAGGACCGTTGGCAAAAATCGTGCTTAATGGTCCGATAAGTTAGACGATGCTTTATGGGCCTTCTGTACCGCTTTCAAAACACCCATCGGGTGCACTCTTTATAAGCTAGTGTACGGAAAGACTTGTCATCTTCCTATCAAACTTGAACACAAGGCCTATTCGGCCTTGAAACATTGCAATTTTGATCTCAAAATTGCGGGTGATCACCAGAAAGTTAAAATGAATGAATTAAATGAACTCCGAGATCAAGCCTATGAGAACTCTTTAATCTACAAACAGAAAACGAAGAAGATTCATGACTCCAAGATTAAAAACCACGTTTTCAACGTTGGTGATCGAGTTCTTCTCTTCAATTCTCGATTAAAGATCTTCTCGGGCAAGCTCAAAACTCGTTGGACTGGACTGTTCACCGTTGCTCAAGTTTCCCCTTATGGTACCGTCGAGTTATCTCAAACTGACAGCCCAGACTCTCAAACATTACTTTAGAGGGGACATACCACCTATGGTTGTCTCGGATCTCTAAACCTTCCCCATGGATAATTAAATTTGGGGTCGAGTCAAACAAAGCGCTTCTTGGGAGGCAACTCGTGTTTCTATCTTCTTTCTATTTTCTAATAAGTGTGATGTGAGGAGGCTTGCCTCTTCCATTTTCCGTGTTTTAGTGGCTTGTGTTTTATGTTCAGGATTTCCTGGATTATGAAGCCTCTCGTGCTCGTGGTTTTGTCCTCCGTTAACTCGAGCTTCAGTCCTTTGGGAATCCAATATCCTAGATTTTATCGACTAACGTTTATCTATTAGCATAATTAATAAACAGCTTTAGATTTACGTAGAGACCCTTCTTAAAATATTAAGGGCAATGTTCATTTCTAGTATGGGGGGGATCTGTCGATTTGATCATACCTACAGTCGTTGTTTTCACGTAATCCCGTTTTTACCACCAAAATACCAAAAAAATGAATAAAAATGAAAAAATGTTATTCACGAGTAAACCCGTTCTTACCACCAAAAATTTAAATATATATAAATAATATATATATATATATAATATATTATTATATATATAATATAATATATATATATAATAAATATATAATATAATTGTGATTTTATGCAAAAATTAAAAAAAATCCAAAAATAAAATAAATGTTTTGTCACAATGTTTGACTTTCCTGCTAGGTAGAATAAGAATAAATTTTGACTCGGTCGAGCGTGTTGAGCTCTTAGCTTTGTCCCTTAACCTTTATAAACTTAAGCTTTTGCTAGTCTTTTATACAAGAAGCTTTAAAATGCGAATTCTAGCTTAACCAAGCCAAGATTTTGCAAGTTTCCATAATTGACTTTAAATATGCAAAGCTAGTTTATTTGACTAAGCATTCACGGATCTTTTTATTAAAGATTTTAAATTTGCAAAGAAAGAGAAATGATAAAGTTAAATATAAGTTTGATGCTAAACAAGGATTAGTTGGATATCTTACAAGCTCATAAGTGTAATTTGTGGCTTTTTCTCCCATAAGCTTCTAAAATGACTAATAATACGTGCTCTTTTTGAAATTAGACAAGTTAGGATTTTATCATCCTTAAAAGTCCACTTAAAATCACCATTTTCTAAAAATAAAGCTCTTCTAATATTGCTAAATTTAGTCTTAGTTCAAATTTATATTTGAATTTTCTAAAAAGAATTTTTTCTATACCGTGGTAATAGTGTTGCAATTAAAAAAATGAATAAGTAGAAATAAATACCATGCCAGATTACTGGATCTTGTCGGCTCACAACCGATGTTTCAGTCTTCATCTAAGGTGGGGGCCGTCGCCGAAATAAGACCACTACCTCTTGCCGGCTCACAACCGATGTAGTAGTCTTTTAAAGGGTGGAGGTAATATATTATGATCACAGCAAAAATATAAAAATAAAATAATTGTTGTTGAATATAAATGGTTAAAATCTCTTTTTCTAAAATTTAAATATGCTTTTGAACTAAGACTAATTTTCTTAAGAATTAGCGTGCTTTGAGTTATAATCTCTCTAAGTAAATTTAACGGAAGTTTTTAGTGTTGAATTCAAAAGTCGGAAAGTCTTGATAATTACTCTCTGTGAGGTGTCAAAAGCCTGGTCACTTAGCCACAAGGTTAGGATGTGCCGAGAGGAAAGTCGCTACATGGGGCAATCTCACCTTTGATTTAAGCTTAGTTTGGGGCGGGTGAAAAATCGAGGACGATGAATTTATCTTTTTAAGCATTTTAGGATTGAAGTGCTTCTTGTTTTATGACCCTAAAGGTTATGAAAATAACGAAAGTCCGGACATTCTAGTTGGTTAAAAAGGAAAGTATAAAAAAATGAGAAAAAAAATACAAAAATATGTGTGGTAATAAGTGTAAATATTTAAAAATGGTCAAAACGGGACTTTTCAAAACTAATGATTCTTTAATTCCCTTCGATGAACACTTAGCTACTTTTTGAGGTAATCAGTCGAGGGGGATTGAGATTCTTGGTTATCTAAAGTGTTTACTTATGGCATTGCGTGAGGACACGGCAATAGTTTAGTATGGGGAATTTTGGTATGCGCTTAATTACACATACCTTTTACCTATAAATACGAGCCTAAATGACTAAAAACGGACATAAAATGCCAAATATATGTGTGTTTTGCTATTTGTGTTGTGCATGTAACAGATATTCACTAAAGGACAAAAACAAAGCCAAAACCAACAAAACCAAGCATGGGAATGGAAAGAGCGTGAAAAGTCAAAGCCAAAGACGTGTGCATCTTAAATGGGCCAACCCGCACCCAAGTTAATGGGCCGGGTCAGCCCATTAATCATCAATTATAAGCTTTAAGCTTTTAAGCCTTTATAAAAAGCCCAAATCCAAAACCATATAACCCGGCCCAAATATAAGCCCAACATAACATTTAACCATAACATCCTTTAAAGGGATTACACCGTTAGTCCTTCAGGGATTACACAGTTAGTCCTTAAGGACTAACACCATTAATCCTAAACCTAACAAACCCCTTAACACCGTTATCCCCAAAACAAACACACCCCCTTTCCCGCCAAGAGCACTATTCATCTGTCTCTTTCAATTCGACCCTGCACCCAAGGCAAAACCCTACCCCAGCAAGAAGACAAGTCCACCATGGCAATCCCATGAAGACCCATTGGCTGATGGGACAAGGACAAAAGATTAAGGGCTCAGATTATACTACTTGGAGCCAAATCAAAATAGATGGCTAAGATGATGGTTTCGAGCTCACTCATACAAGAAACACACCTCTCATACCTCTTACAAAAGTAGCACAGATTAAAGACCTAGATGCTTCCTCTTTGGGCTATAAATAGAGGGCTTATTCTCATGGTTAGGGGGTTCTTTTTCTTGTCTTTTTTTACAGTTTTTAAGCTTATTGTTATTTCCTTTCAAGTATTGTAAACGTTTTAAAGTATTAATGAAAGTTTGAGGTATTTTAAGAAATTCATGTTTGATCCTTTGTTAAGTTGTTTAAGCTTTAAGCCAAAGAAACAGCTTAATGAACTCCACCTAAGAGCTTCACTAAGCTTTAAGTTTCTTATTCCTTAAACTGTTTTGGTTCTTGCTTATTTAAAACTGTTTTGTCTTTAAAATTCACCAAAAATACTCAAAAAGAGCTTTTATGGAGATAAGCCAATTCTGAAAGGGCTTATGGGTTTTACCAGCTTATCTTTGATAAGTTGGAGCTTGTAGATCTACTCATTAAGAGCTTATTTACCCTTGTTTAGAGCAAAGGGCAATGTACTATCTCTTTTTTATTTTTAGCTTAAAAAGTGCTTATTGCTTATTTATTGCTTATTTACTGTTTAAAACTGCTTATTTATGCTTATTATTGTCTTTAGTTGATAATTAGTGCTTATTTGTCCAAAAAGATCAAAAATACGCCTTTTGCTTATAGCTTATTGTAAATTGCTTATTTATAGTTAAAAAGTGCTTAAAAGATAATAATATAACTTGTCCTTTATCTGTTTTAGCTTTTAACAACTTATATAAAACTCTTGTAAGCTTAAAAATGCCTTTTAAACTTGTTAAGGGGTGTTTGGCACAAGCAATACTAACCAAGGTTAGTACTGTTTGATGGCCTTTTGACCCTTAAGCCAAGTTTGATAAGCTTAAACTAAGCTTATAAATCTGTTTTCACAAGTTTACAAAGGTTAAAATTAGTTTTTAAGTTTTCATATAGCATTAGTGTGAATCTGTGGACTTTAAGCTTATTAAAACAGCTTATAAGTGTTGGTTTAGTGTTGTTTATGGTTTCTAAATGCAGTAGAAGTAATGTGGTAAAGTTTTGAAATGGTGTATTGAGTTTTCAATAAAATCTGTCATAAGTTGTTAAGTCACAGTTTTAAAAGTCTAAAATCCACTTTTCAATCTTAAATTTAGTCAAGTAAATGTTAGTTTTAAGATCTGAAAATAATAGCATAGTTAGTTTATAGTCTAAAGTCATTTTGCATAAAAAAATTAGAAAAACCAAAAACATAGTTTTTAGTGTAAACACCAATATTCAGTAGCTCACAACTAGCTTATAAGTTTTTCAAAATGCTTATTTTTGGCTTATTCTGGTAGTTTATAGGATAAAGTTAATCTGTTTGAGGTTTGAAGAATTAGCTTATTGGTTATCTAGCTTAAATAGTAGCTTAAAAGTACCTCTTTGGACTGAATTGAGTAGTTTTTGTTTTAGCCAAAAAGCTTAATTACTGTTCTGAGCTTATGGCTTATTAGGTTTGCTTATTTGAGGTTTAGGTTTGCTTATTAGGTCTAGGTAGTTATCTTCTTTTAGCTTATTTGTTTTCCATTTGCTTTTTGAGTCTAAAAAGATCACACAGTTTAGCTTTAAAGTCTCATAGTTAAAATTTTGCAATCTGTCAATTTAAGTAGCTTATTTTAAGTTTTTATAAAAAGTGATTTTACAAAAGTTGCTTATTTTAGTCTTAAAAAGCTTTTTCATAAAAAAAATTTGCAAAATAAAAATATTAGGAATTGAGGGAAGTCTCAAGGTTTGAACCCGAGACCTCAACCTCAACTCTACCAACATTTTAACACACACTCCACTACCAACTGCCCTTGGGACTTTTTCGTTCATACTTTGTTATATTTAATATTTAACCTTTCATTTCCAGTTTTAGCTTATTGTGCTTATTTTCTTTTTAACAGCTTATTCGTTTAGCCAACTTTCTAGTTTTTATTTTTCTTAGATTCTGCTTAGTTCAAAGTATTTTTAGTGAATTTTTCAGTTTTTTATATATTAGTGTAATATTTTTAGATTAAAACAATTTTTAATTCATAATAAATTAAATAAAAGTCAAAAAATATAATTCTTTTTTCTAAAATTTTCTTTTATCATTTAGGACTTTTAAAAATTAAATTTGCATTTGTAGGTTTAAAATTTTAGAATTTAGGTTTTTAAGGCTCGGGTTTAGGATCTCGTTATCGTTTTCGTGTTTTAACCTTAATTGCTTTCGTTTTTAGCTTGCCTTTATTTGTTTTTGAATATTTTTAGTAGAAATATAATCCAAAAACCAAATATTGCTTTATTCAAATCACGCGATCACAAACTTAATCCACGATTCTTAATTCACGCCTCGTCAGGATACGACTCGGGAAGGTTTTGAATTTTACTTTGGTCAAAAGTAATCTTCTTAAAAACCTGACGGAATACTTCTCTGATACTATAATTTGGTATTTGGTATTTTAGTTATGTATGTGTAATATATGATATATATTAATATATATATAAAAATAAATATATATATATATATATATATATAATATATAATATATATATATATATATATTATAACATATATACTAAAAGATTAAAACCAATTACCTAGAAAGAAATTATTGAAGTTACATTTTGTTGTCATTTATATGTGATATTGTATGATCATTGCTTCTAGTGTATGCTTAAAAGTGACAAATGTAGAGTAACGATTAACTCGACCTAGAAATAAAAACTTAAAAGTTAATCCAAACGCTCCTTAGTTTGATTTTGCTCATCCAAACATGTCAAAAAAACATATGAATTATGTATCTCGACCTTTGTTCATGAGATTATTATGCATGTGTTTGAAAACGTTTTTAAGTTGTATTATCAATGCATAACCACAATTTTATTATGTTCCTAACGTGAGTAATTTGAAAATAAAATTGGGGTTTTGGTTCGAAATCAATTTTTCAACAAACTCACAAATGTATGCAAATCTTATGTCTACAGGAAGCAAATTAGTTATACATTGTATCCTAGTAGTCTTAATTATACAAATTTGAAAGAAAAATAAAAAATCTCCAATTTTAATTTTTGTGTTCATCATGAACCCTAGACTCAAATTGAAAGAAAATAGATGAAATGACTTACAATTGATGACCTTTAAGATGTTGTGAGTGATTATAGGTGTTGATTTGATCTTCAATTATAGTTTTAGTGGTTGATTTTGAGCTTTTTCGGTGTTTTGTTCGTGTTCGTCGCTGCAGATATGAAAAGGGGTGGTATGTGCTTAATTACACATACCTTTTGCCTATAAAAATGAGCCTAAAATGACCAAAATATACCAAAAATACATTGTATTTGTGTGTTTTATGATTTAGGATTGTGCAGGTAATGGATATTCACTAAATGACAAAAACGAAGCAAAACCGACAAACCAAGCACGAGAATTAAAAGAGCGTGAAAAGTCAAGTCAAAGTCAAAGACAGAGCCGAAACCGAAGAAATCTTAAATGGGCCAACCCGTACCCATTTAATGGGTCGGGTCAGCCCATTAAGATTTTATTTATAAGCCTTAAGTCTTATATAAGCCCTAAATCCATTTTTATGGGCCCAAATTCCCTTTATTTATAAACCGGCCCAAGTCCAAGCCCATTACACACTTAACAAACCTGCTTGCCCGTTAGTCCTTTAACCTTTTCATAGTTAGTCCTTAGGACTAACATATTCACCCTCTACACCTTAAACCTCTTTACACCCCACATCCTTTTACCCCCTAACCTCGTTAAAAATAAACACACAGAACCTCAAACCCTTTCTTGCCTAAATTACTATTTACCTGTCCACCTCGACCCCTGCACCCTAACAAACAAACCCACCAACACTCACCTCCAAGCGCCCACCTCGCCAAGCTAGAAACCAACGACTAGTCATACTGTGTGTAATCCCATGGTGTTTTATTGGACGAAATTGATCAAACGCTCAGATTGGGTTTGAAGAAGCACAATGGAAGATCAACGGTTTTGATTCAAGGCTTGGAGAACACACTCCCAACTCCTCAAACAACAAGCACAAGCTCAAGATCTATAGCTTCTTAATTGGGCTATAAATAGTGTGTGTTATCACACATAGGGTTATCTAGTTTTTTTTTTTAATAGCTTTTTAATGTATTTTTAGCTTATTGTAGTTTAAAAATTAGCTTATTGTACTTTCTTTTGGAGTCTTGTAAAAGTTTTAAGTATTAATGAAATTTCAAGTTTTATGCAAAATTCTGTTTTCAGTATTAAGTTAATATTATGCTTTTAAAATGACTTAATAAGCTCTTGTTTAAGCTCTTAGATAATCTGTTTTCATTAAGCATTAATTAATTTTGAGTGTTTAAGTCAAATTCACCAAAAATTACCCCTCAAAGTACCTTAAGCTTTTATAAGGATGATAAGCCAGACAAGGATGGGCTTATGGACTTACCAGCTTATCATAAGATAAGCTGGAGCTTTTGTAGATAAGCTCGTGTGAGCCTGTTTATACTTGTTTAAGCAAGGGCACTTGTGAGTTCTCAATTTCTGTCTTTTATAGCTTATTTACTTGGCTTATTTTTATGCATGTTCTTATTTGAGCTACTTATTTTCTGCTTATTATTTGCTTATCAATGCTTATTATGCCTTATTGTTGCTTTTGATTCAGTCTTATGCTTAAAAATCATGTAGATGCTGTTTTCTTATAAACTATCTTATTTGTGCTTTAAACTGCTTATTGTCTATTGCTTATTTCCAGTGCTTATTCTTGAATGATTAATGCTCATTTGTCTTTTATCATCATATTTCATCATCTGTTATGCGCATCATAGCCTAGCTTAATCTGTTTTAATGAAAAAAATTAAAATTTAAAAGCTAAAAGGGTGTTTGGGTTAAGACCCAAAATGGGTTAAAAATGGTTATAAACTGTCTTTGGTTCTCAAGTCAGATTTCATTAGCTCTAAAGTGATCTAATAGATAGTTTTAATAAGTTTTAAATTAGTTTTATTAAGGTTTCATGTTTTTCTTATCTAAATTCCAATACTGCTTAATTTAAGGTGTCTCCACACACACAACTTATAAGTTAATTTTTTTTATAAGCACTTTTAGGCTTTGTTTAGTGTTCATTTGGTGTCAAAATGCAGTAGGTTAATTTTTGGTTAAGTGTGCATTTGCCATTTTGGTTTTGGCATTAAATCTGTCAAAATTTAATTTCAAGTTTTAAGTTTAAAAGTCAAATTTCAATTGCAAATTTAAGTTAGATATAGGATGTTTTAAGTTTTGAATTTGATAGCATATGCTCATGGGTGTATGAGCTTAATCTGTTTTGGCTTGTTAAAGTCCTAAAACAGATTTTGCAAGCTTATTCTTGGGGCTGCAGTAGCCCTTTAGTCTTTTACAAAAACTCAAAAAAGCCAAAGACAAAAGTTGAATCTGTCTTGTTCAAGGTCCTTTTTCAGCTTATTCTCTCAACCATTTTGCTTAATTTTTGTTTTCTGGAGTTCTTTAAGTCCTAGTCTTTACCTGTTTTAACTTTTTAGTTTTCTTTATTTTCTTATTAGGTTTTGAATTTTAGCTTAAAAGTAGTCATTAGTCTCTTAAACTTTCTTCTAGTCATCTATTTAATATCTTTTAAAGTGCTTTTCTTGCTTATTTGCTTGCTTATTTTTTATAACATCTGCTTATTAAGTATAGGAGTATGTCTACTTTTAGCTTATTCTAACTTTCTTTAGCTTATTAAGCCCCAAAAAGTCCAACCAGTTTAGATTTAAGTGTTTTTAACTTTTAAGTAAAATCTGTCTCTTTTTCCTTTTTATGCTTTTTAGCTTACTTGTTTTAGCTTATTTACTAGGTTTAAGTGCTTGTTAGATTTAGCTTTAAGTTTCTTTTAGCTTATTCATCTTAGGTTTGAGCTTATTTAAGCTCATTAGCAATTTTAATTTAAGTGAAAAGCTTAAATGCTTTTAAGCAAATATGAGTTGCGTTTAAGCTTATTTCTTTGCTTTTTTTTAAGTTTGGTGAAAAGTCCTTTTGTTAAACTTGCTTATTTTTACTTATTCTTTAGCTTGTTCAAGTAAAAAATGAAAAAAAAATGTTTGAGCAAAAAAAGAGGTCATAGGGGTCGAACCTGTGACCTCCCCCTTACCATACCAAGCATTTAACACACACACTCACTACCACCAGCACCAGTAGGGCTATCTGGTGGTAGTTTTCAAAATTTATTACATAACCCTTTTAGCTTATCAGCCTTTTTAGGCTTATTTCCAGCTTATTCATTCTGCACTTTTCCAGTTTTTTATTTTTCTTAGAATCAGTATAGTTTAAAGTACTTTTAGTGAATTTTTCAGATTTTTTATAATTCGTTTAGTATTTTTAATATTTAATTTAGACAAAAACTGTTTTTAATTCATAATAAATTAAATAAAAGTCAAAAAAATATAATTCTTTTTTTCAAAATTTTCTTTTATCATTTAGGATTGTTAAAAATTAAATTTGCATGTGTAGGGTTAAAATTTCATGTTTTCTGTGTCGATCGCGTTTTTTACAGTTTCCGTTCATGTTTTAAAATTCGTTATTGCTTTCGTTTTTAGTGTAGCTTTCCTTTTAATTGTTTTTCCCGTAGAATTAGAAAACCAAATCAAACTCTTGATTATTCAAGCATAAATTCCAAACGTAACCTCGATTTTCAAATTCACGCCTCGTCGGGAAACGACCCGGGAAGGTTTTTTAGGGTTTTTGCTTTGGATAAAAGTAAAAATCTTATAAAAAGCCTCACGGAATTCTTACTCTTCTATAATTGATATTATCTTATTATATATTTATATTATATTTATATATATTAAGTGGTAGTCAGGGGGTGTTTGTTTTTGTGTTTTGAAATTTTTTTAATTAAGTGTTCAATTTTAGTGTCTGTTGATAGCGGTCCCATATCGCCTGGCGGTCCCAAATATATTGGGGGCCGCCCTCAGCGAGGGGTTTTGGACTCAGTTTTTGACAAAAATTTTACAAATAGGAGTGACATTTTAATTTGCATTTCGTGAATTAAAAATGCTTAAGGTACTTCGGATGAAGTATTTAAGTTGTCATGACACAGAGTAGAACACGGACTAGAATTGAGACAGAAGAAGGAGAAGCGGACTAATGTGATTTATGGAATGTGTTCCATCATTCCTAAACCAAGACGTAGATAGTTAAACGATTCATGGTTAAATGGGTTTCGTAAGAATGTCCTGCGATGTTGTCGACGGACAGGCACTTTTTATTGAGATATGTCCTTTCTATCATTATCACAAAGCAATTGGAACGAATTATTTATGGTTTTGGATTAGAATGTTGCACCACGGGTTTTTGCTAATGTCAATCGGCGCCTTATTGTCGCACATGATCGGTGACGTCGTCTAGTCGTAGACGTCGTAGTCGATAATGAGCCTTTTTTTCAAATCCATAGTGCTTGTTTGACATGCTTTCTCGGCACTTACGTATTCCTTCGGTAGTGGATATAGCAAGAGGCGGTATATTCTTCGAAGAACCAAATTTAAACAACATCCCACGAATGTACAAATACCGCTAGTGCTCTTTCGGTCCACATAATCTCCCGCATGATCAGAGTCGTCATATACTACTGTTTCTATGCTGGTCCCCTTTAGGATACCATAATCCTAGAGTGGCGTAGTCCTTTAATGTTCAGAAGATACAGTTTAACCGCGTTCAAGGTGAGAGGTTTTGGCAGCCTCTTAGAAGCGGGCACAAAGGCAGACACTAAACATGATATCGGGCCTACTTGCCGTTAAGGTAATAATAAACTACTATCGATAGCCTTGAAACTTGGTACTACTACCGACCTCAACACTCTTCGTCTTTCGTGATTTGGTATCTAGAGAACATGGGGGTTATTCTTGGTTTAGATTCTTCTAAGCCAAATTTCTTAAGCATTTCTTTAATATATTTAGATTGATTAAAGAAAATTCCATCTTCCATTTATTTATTTGTAGTCTAAGGAAGAAGTTAAGTTCGCCCATCATGCTCATCTTCGAAACCCGTCATGCATGATTTTAGCAATTCATCACACCGTATCTACAAGTCAACGAGATAGAATGTCGATTGACATATATTAAAACGATGATGAGATTTGAACTTTTTTTTCTTAGTAAAAAGAGTGTTATCTACCATTCCCTTTTTATATTCATGTTTAATAAGGAAAGCTTTTAATCTATCATACCAAGCTTTGGGTGTTTGTTTAAGACCATATAAAGCTTTCTTTAGTTTATAAACATGATCCAGTTTTTCAAAGTCAATGAATCCTAGAGGTTATGCACGTATAACCTCCTAATTGATAAAACCATTCAGGAAAGCACTTTTTACATCCATTTGGAAAAAATAAGCTAAAGTCTAAAGTACACAAGGCATAAGCTAATAGTATACCTATTAACTCAAGCTAGTAACTAGGGCAAAATAAAAGTTTCATCGTAATCGCTGCCCTACATTGTTGATTATAGCCTTGAGTTACTAACCTAGCCTTATTTCGAGAAACACTGCCGTTCACATCTACCTTATTTCTAAACACCCACTTAGTTCCTATAATTGTCATATTTCTAGGTTGTGGAACTAACTCCCAAACGTCATTAGCAATGAATTGATTCAATTCTTCTTGCATAGCGACTATCCAACTATCATCTATTAAAGCTTCATTCACATTCTTAGGTTCTATAGTTGATATAAAACAAAAGAAGTTACTTTGGTTTTGGGCTTGTGACCTAAGGGTTCTTTGGTTAAAGTTTCCTATGACATTTTCTAATGGATGGTTCCTAGATTCCTTAATATTGACTATTTCGTCAATTTTTAGAGTTTCATCCTCAATGTCATTTTCTAGGTTTTTTCTTTCGTAACCGTAAGTTACTTCTTCTCATCTAAGTCATCATCATCCACCAAGGGTAAAAGTCTTAAGGTGAGGGTTCATCAATGTTCCTTTGAGTGATCTTTCGACTTTTCACTAGTATGTTTGTTAAGGATGATGTAGGCTTTACTGTTTTGTGAGTAACCTAAAAAGATATGTAGGTTCCTATAATTTCACACAAACATGAACTAGAGAGAGAAAGTTAGAGAGAGAGATGGTTGGGAGAAAACTAAAAAAAACACACTAAATTATGTGTGTAAAATGATTCAACCAACACCCTCTCCACATGGAGAGGGTTTATATAGTTACAAGAGTATAGGCTAACCGGGCTTTCCTTGGACTTTCTATAAGCCGACCCGGTTAGATTACTTAGATATTACATTGAAATGACTAACTATTACTAAGGCTCGTGACATCGATAATGATCGTCACTTCACTAAAAACTAAATTCCTAACAATCTCCCCCAAGGGACGATCGTTGAGATCTCATAAATGATCAACACTTTCTGTGTTCCTAACAATCTCCCCCTAAAGGGTGATCATAAAGATCTCCTCTCCTTGTGACCTTGATCATTAATCATTGAAGCTTCTTGTCTTGATCTTGAGTCCTTTTTATGTAATAGTTGATCTTTTGTCTTGCTTCTTTGCGTAGTGATCATTGACTTTAGGCTTAAGCTTGTTCCTTTATCTTGACTTGTATGTGAATATGTGATCTTGAGCACCTTGAGATCAACAACCAAGCATAATCTCTTTTCGCCATCTTGTAAACTCATGACTTTTGGACCGACATGCTCATACCCTTCTTGATTTGATAGCTTGAAAGCTTTAATGATGCATCTTTCTTGAAGTTCTTTAACTTTAACACTTCGTTACTTCAAGAAAAATGTTCGGTATCAGAGTGACGGAAACTTCTTTGAAATTCTTTGACTTTAATGCTTCATCACTTCAAGAAAGACGTACGGTATCAGAGTAGCGAAAGTTTTGAAACATGTACTTGAGCTTTCATGATGTCTTTATGTTTTTCGGTCGGGAATGAGTGTGGCTATGAATTTGTGAGTCAGTTGGAACCAAGTACCTCCAAGACCATCTTTATGTGAATCTGCAATAAAACAGTTAGCATTAAATCTGGGGGACGAATATGGCTTTGTCATTCGCCCGTGTTTGGTTGGAGTAACCTTCGAATCCATGAGGATCGACCTGTGATCAGGTAGATTTAATTTAAGAAGAATCTCCTTGACAGGATTTTTAGCTTGCAGTATTGAATCTTTCTAACACATATGTATTAGATTCATCAAACTCAACATGTTCTCATTACCGGAACGTCTCAAAGCAGACAGCACAATAAGAGTGAACCAACGAGTTACTATCTCACCGATTGAAGTAAAATTTGATTTGAAAAATGAATCGACGTGTCACTTACTAAAGTGGTTTTGTGACACATCGAGAGTGTTAATCATTTCAAAAATTCATCAGCAATTGTCAATTCATAACCTAAAACAAGTTTGATTCTTATAGAATTGCACCATTGTTTCTTTCCAGTTGTCATAAGTTTGATTCATATAGAATCGCATACGTCACCTACCATGATCTTGTTTGATGTTGGCTCAAGCAGGATTTCCATCTTCATTATGAATACTTTAGTTTCACTCCGAATGTTTTTGGCAAATCCAAGGATAATGCGTTAGGACTCGTTTATATTCACAAATTTTTCCACATTGTGTGAATTAGCAAGTATAATTTTGACAAGTGTCCTAATGAGATTTATGGATGATCTCTTTTGGATCTAGACTTAATAGTTGCACTTTAGTTTAGAAGGGCGATTCGCGAAGGCTGGAGCAGACTGCCACCTTTTGAATACCACTAAATCGGACTATGAGAAAGTTGATTGAAAATGCGTGTAATCTTCTTGTGATATGAAACAATAATCTTTGAGAGATTCTGATGTGGATAGGCGAGGGTTGTGCATTGCACACTGGCGCCGATGATGTCAGTCTTCATGTCAACAATCATCTTTTGTGATTCTTGACAGCCAGATGTATTGACCCTGGTTTTCTGCATAAGTGTAAGGATGCTTCTTCTTTTCACCCTTTATCTTAATTTTTGTTGGGATTTGAGATTTGACGATTTACAAAAACAAATATGAAAAAAGAAGAAAGAAGATGAAACTACAAGGACTTAATGTTGCAATATTAAGTGCTTCTTATCAAGCTTGTTTTTTGTAAACCATAGATCTCTAAGTATGTAATGAGTGGTAAGGGTGAATAGTTTGCTATCCATCATTGTTAATACTCTCCAATGAGAGTCTAATAGTTAGCTTATTAGTTTATGTAATAGTTCATAGTCGACTGATTAAAGTCGAATAGTTCATAGGTCAATGATTTAAAGTCGATAGTAGTTTTATTTATTTTTTGATTATACTTTTTTCTTTCAGTATTTTTTTAGTTTTAGTTTTTTTTTTTATTACAATAGTTTTCTTTTTCTATTTAGATCTTATCCTATTGTTTTGTTATAGTTAGTTTATGAATAAAAACCTTGTCCATAACATTGTTGTTCTCATTTGTTATTCCGCTGCGTGATCAATGTTATGATATCCTAGATGGGCAAAACGATCTATGAAGCCTACAATGATTTATTTTAGTTTTCACAGTTGGTATCAGACCGGGTTGCTCTTGATATCTATGATTCAAGGTTTTATGGTCGAAGAATGAAGAAGAAACCTAAGATTCATATATGGTTTCTTAGTTCGGATTTTTCTGGACAGCCGTGGTAAAACGATGATAAATCATTTGTTAACCGTTGGATCGTCACAAAATTTTAACTGGAGGTTCTATATACATATAGGTACGATCTGACCGGAGCGATCTTTGATTTGAGTCTTCAACTTAAAGATATGATGTTTATAAAACTGCTGCAGAAAAGGTTTTTTTTTCAAAACCTTAAAATCGATGGCAGCTTGGTGATTTGTGTTGATGGTGCTTGTGATCTATGGTATTTGTTTCTACTAGCTTTGGTGAGTTGATTTTGGATCAACGATGAACCCTAGTGAGGATGGAATGAACTTGACATTGCTTATTTTGTCGATAAAGCAGGTTTTCTGGTTTTTATGTAAACATTATATCTGCAAGGGTCTGCCTCTTTAAAATCTAGCAGGTACGTGGTGGAAGCAGTTAAAAATGCTAGGGCTTCAAATATTTGCAGTTTATGTTGCTGCGTAAATCATTGGAGATATCACAGGTTGTGTTGCGTGGAAAGCTCCTAATTTATTGGGATAATATATGGAAACAGTTTCTGTTACACGTGATTTATGGAGATATGATTTTTGTGGAATCGTCAAGTTTTACGGATAATATTGTATTTCCAAAATAAAGAGTCATGTATATATATTGGACGTGATAGTATGTAGACCCTTATATTATTAATGATATATTATTGGGCTCAAAGAAGGTCAAGTTGTTAACAATGAAAGGGTTCACGCATATGATTTTAATGTTGTTCAGTGTTTATGTTAGTGTGAATACATCATGATCTGGAACCCTTAGAAGAAGCAGCAGGTATTGAATTTATGTTGCTAGTATTTACACTTAGTATTGCATCGTATACCTTTTATGCTACCAGAACAGTACTAAGTCCTAAGCATCAAGTTTAATACTGCCTTCTTTCAAGTTAATACTGCCACTTCATATCTTAGTACTGCTACCATTACTTTTGTACTGCCAGCCTTAGCAACAGAATAGCGACAGATCAGTAACAAAAGAAAACGTCACTAATTGTTATGGAGAAGATGTTCTGTACCGCCTCTTCCAAGTTTGTATCAGGAATAATTGATGTGACTCTGGTAACAACAAAAAGCGTTACAAAAACATATAGGAGGAAGGAGTCACATATTAGCGACAGGATAATCTTATGACAGATATTGTGTTGCTAAGCTTGGAAGGAAGGAATATATATTATATAAGATGAAAAAATAACACATCTGGCTATGTAGCGCAGATGGTTAAGCACTTGTTGTTAAGAATTGCTTCCTCATGGTCGGTTGTTCGAGTCCCACATGTGGCATATCTTTCTAGCACGTCAAACAATCAGGTCAGTTGCTAACGAAATGCAAATGGGCCTGGTACATTCCAATATTATTGAAGTGGGCTGGATATGAATATTGTTATTGGGCTAGGAAATGGGATTGATTTTCGTAATATGCTAACAGTTAAATAAAATGACGTTGTGTAGGTTAGTAACTTACATCATTGGGTTCGCACAAAATTTTGGTTGGTGCTGTCAAAAGAATTTAGAACTGTTCGTGTATATTTGTACTGTCTTAGTTGTCCGATAAAAGAGTTTGTACTCCTAGCTTTATCAGATATTGGATAACTCACGCGTTTGGGTCTTGAACGATGATAAAGTTTATGGTTTGTTTTGGAGAGTATTATGAAGACATTTGATGCAATGGCTTTTTAATCAATTATGTGACAAGGGTAACCTTTTTGTTACGTACAAACAAGGATTGCAAGTAGATCGCCGGCTGAGGCAACAGTCACATAAAAGAGGATGATGTTATTGCACTTAGATGATTTTCATTAATAATTCCTATTTGAAGCCAACTGATTTCGAGATTCAAGAGATGGTTAGCATACTTTCATGGGAAGCTTATTGTTAACATGTTTAACCATCTACATGTACCACTTAAGGGGAAGTGTTCACAAGTTGCTTATATATAGAAGACCCATATTTAATGATTACAAAAAGGGGAAGAAGACTATATGGTTTGCAGCTTATTTTAAAGTGGTGACATGTACAAAAAGATCTTATTTCAAGGGGAAGCTTTGAAGATTGTTTCATACATGAAGATTGTTTTGTAATATCAGATGGGGAAGATTGTTGGGGATTTGAGATTTGATGATTACTAACCAAATATGAAAAAGAAGAAAGATGAAACAACAAGGACTTAATGTGCAATATTAAGTTAGCTTCTTATCAAAGCTAGGTTTTCTTGTAAACCCTAGCCTCTCTAGTATATAAAGAGAGGTAGGGTGAATAGTTTTATATCCATTGACAAGTTTCCTAATGAGATTTATGGATGATCTCTTGGATCTAGACTCAAAGTGCACTTTGGTTTTAGTGATCAGAGGCTGGAGCAGACTGCCACCTTTTCAATACCAACTAACTCGGGGTGAGAAAGTTGATAGAAATGCGAGTAATCTCTGTGAGAAATGAAACAAAAATCTTTTAAGAGATTCTGAGTGGTTAGGAAGGGTTATGCATTGCATCACTGGGTTCATGATGTCAGTCTTCAATGTCAGCAATCATCTTTGTGATTCTAGACAGCAAATGTATTGACCCGGTTTCTGCCTAAGTGTAAGGAGTGCTTCTTTCTTTTCACCCTTTATCTTAACTTTTCTTTTTAATTCTTCAACCTCATCAGCGCTTACCGAGACTTCATAACTAGAACTTTGTTGGGCTTGCTCCAGTACTAGCTCCATCTCAGTCGGCACTTTTTCCTTATTCTCACTTTTACTCCTTTTTTCATACCTAAGGACTACTAAACTATCTAGTGGAATATCCCTGGGTAGATCCCTCAGGTTCTGGCTGTATCATGGGAATGGATACCTAAACTTAACCACCTTATAACTCCAATACGGTAATTTAAATGGTCGGTCTTTGGTACTTCTATATTTCAGTCAATCACGTAACCATTTGCTCCCCCTTCATATGTGCATCGATTAATCGAAAGAGTTTAGCACATATATGGGAAAGCGTACACTTGAGATCATAAAAATCATATTATTAGCCATATATATTAATCATATTTTCTCCCCTTATCAAAAATATTAATTCTCTTGATATTTTGGATATCAATTGATTCAAATATAACTGCTTTCGGGGAAAAATGTCTAATTATTAACAAGCCGCATTAAGAACATTTTTAATGCTCCCCCTTAAATTATGAGGGTATTATATGGTGTTTGAGTATGTTAATTTGATAATTTTTGAATTTACTAAGAAATTCTTGAAAATTCTTACTCAAACATTATATATGCCTAATTTTAAGTCTACACTACATATTTATATATTCACAAAATTATTATGTACGAGGTTTGACCTGAATGATGAGAACATCATATGATAGAATCATATGGTTCTTTGTAATAGCCGTAGGTCTTCCCCGTAGTCTCTCATAAGAAGTTGTCTTAGCTTCCCCCTAAATCAGCAATCCTTTCTTGAATAGATACACAGATTTCTTGCGGGCCGCATTAAGATGTCTTGATGTAAAAAACCCAGACATCTGAAGTACACAATTAATTCAAAACCGTAACACTAAAGTCAATTAAGTCTCGGATGTTCGTATTTCTCCTTACATGATAGAGATGATATAAATTGAAACACCAAAGTCAACTAAGCCTCGGAAGTCACAATTATTCCCTCTAAGTAGTCAAAATGAAAACACCTAAGTCAACTAAGTCCCAAATGTACTCATTTCTTTACACCCGACCACTGCTTTACACCTCACAGCCAAAAATGTAATTTTTAATCAACCCCCACCTCATATGCAGATAAGAGCCAAGCTGGCAATCCCCTCCATTATTATTGGCCAAAGAAATCAATGATCACGATTGAAGGACTTGGGCTCAAAGGCAAAACAAAGGCTAAGTTTGGACTATGGCTTACTCTCATCACACCAACAAACAACTGTTTGAAGCCATCACAGAGAAAGCACAAGAGGAGGACTCAAAACCTAGTTAGATTCAGTTTAAATTGCACAATGTATTTTCATTATTGTCGGGTGTCGAATTTTTGTTTAAAGTCAAAAACTTGTAAAACCTGAATTTGTACCAATCTTTATTATATTGCAATTTACATTTATGTCATTTAATTTCCTGTCTTTTAAATACTTAGTTTTTAAATTACTTGTCATTTTTAAGTTTTCTTAAATATTGTCATTTAAGCTTATCTATCTTTAAAAACTGTTTTATAAGCTTTGTAGGAGCTTTTGAGACATCAAGAGCTTGAACAAACCTTTGTTTTCATTTTCTGCCAAAAATAAATAAAAAATAAAATAAAATAAAATAAAAATAAAAATAAAATCTATCAAAGAAGCATTGAAGCAAGGTTTGACAAGGATGGCCTTGGGTTTTAGAGCTTATGGAAGCATTTAGGTTTGGTTTTTAAGCTTTGAAAGCTTATTGCATAAACTTGGACCATTTGTAAGTTTTCCATTTTTCAGCTTTTTTGTTTTGCATTTAAGCTTATTGTTACTGTTCATCTGCTTATCTTGCTTAGTCCTGCTTATTTGTTGCTTATTTGTATTTGTCATTGCTTGTTTGTGCTCTTTTATTGTTTTTATGCCTTGTGTGTAAGTCTTTGTGCTAAACTGCCCATTATTGCTTAAATCTGTGTGTTTCTCAAATGCTTATTTGAGTGCTTATTTTTGCTTGCTACTTGCTTATTTTTGCTCAATAGTTGACTCTTTGCCATATTTATTCAAAAACTTGGCTTAAAACCCTTTTGAACAGCCTTAAAAGCCCATTTTAAAATCTAAAGGGGTGTTTGGGATAGTGGTCAAACGGGTCATATTGGGTTAAAAACCCACTTTGGGTCACTTGGCCACTTTTGGCTACCCTTTTTGAGTTTGTTTTAATATGTTTTTCCAAGCTTTTTAGTTTTCAAAACTGTTTTTGAGTTTCTTTTATAGGTGTCCAAAACTGTGGTTTTAAAACTGTGGTGTCATAGTTCATTTAATTTAGCTCTTCAAACAAATTTTTGAGTCTTGTTTCTGTGTCATTTTAGAGTGTCAAATGTATTAGTCAAAAGTCTTTTAAGTTTAGTTGTGTCTATTTAAGTCTGCTAGTTGTTGTTAAGTGCCCTTTTAGTCTAAACTGTCCCTTTTTTTTATTTTTGAGTTATCAGATGTTAAAAATGTTTTTTTAGCTTGTGAAAATTTGTGCACAAGCTCTCTTTGTGGTGTTCTCCATCTGTTTTAACTTTATCTTCCATTTTGAACTTATATTGTAGCTCATTTTTGAGCCTGCACCTTGTCCCAATTTCTCTTTTCAAAAACCAAACAGCAAGTGTTGTTTGTGACAGCCACCTTTCCAGCACTTTTTCTTTGCTTATTTTAATTCCAAACTTCAATCTTTTTGCTTATTTTTGTAGCCAGTTGGTCAGTCTATAAGTCCCCTCAAGCCTTTAGCCATAAGGTTCTCTCTAGGGTGCTTAAAAATAAGCCCCAAAAGCTGTCCCTTAACCTGTTGTGCATGCAGTTTGTGTTTAAGGGCTTATTGATTATTTTTTCAGCTTATCTGGTTCTTTTTCCTTGTTCCATTTTGATTGCATTAGCTTATTTAGCTTAGGTGTTTATCTGTTCTTGCTTATCTTTTGTCTTCTCTTGCTTAATTTGCCCCTATAAGCCAACAATTTAGCTTTCCTTAGGATTTAGCATAAAAAGTGTTATCTGCCCATTCATTTGCTTATTCTTCAGCTTATTTGTAGGTTTTAAAAATATTTCCTTTTTTAAAGTTTCTTATTTTTGCTTATTTAACAAGTTTTTTAAAAAAATGAAAAGGCAAAGTGGGGAAGTCAGGGGTGAGCAGGGCTCGAACCCCTGACCTCTACCCATCTAAACCTTTAATCACACACACCTCTACCGCTGTGCTACAATAGCTCATCCGGTAGAGGTTCTTTTAATTAATTCTTTAAGGGCTGTTAAGCCCAATAAGCTTTCAGCCCTTTAGGGCTTTTTCCCAGCTTATTTAATAAGCCAATCGTTCCCCTTTTATTTTTCTTGCATCCAGCATCCTTCAAAGTATTTTCTGTATTTTTTTCAAATTTCTATAAAATAGTTTAGTATTTTTTATCATTTAATTTCTTTAAATCTGTTTTTTAATTATTAAAAATAAAATAAAAATCAAAAAAATATAATTCTTTTTTAGAAAATTTTCTTTTATCATATTTCACTTAGGAAAAATAGAATTTCTTTCGTAGTGTCATTTTTGCAAAATTTTAATTTTTAAAGAACGGGTTTCGTACCCGGTTCTCGTTTTCTCGTTTTTAAACTCAATTTAACTCCGTTTTCGTTCTAGTTTTCTTTAAACTTCCTTTTTAGTCAATTTAAGTCCATTAAAAGTGAAAAAAATCAATTTAAGCTTAATTTTGCAAATTTAGGGTTTTTGGTGTGTCGTTTTAGCTTCCCGTTTCTGTTTTTAGTATAATTTGCGTGATTTTCTCGTTTTTAGTGTAGTTTGCCTTAATTTTCTCGTAGCTTTAGAAAATCAAACCCATACCTTTTTCATTCAAACATCAAATATCAAACCGACTCTCGACTTTCCAATTCGCTCCTCGTTGGGACTACGACCCGGGAATATCCTATACTACTCTCGGTCTTATTGATTTTGTGGATTTTGATCCTTGTTATATATTTATATTTATTTATATTTATATTTATATAAAAAGGGTTGAATTTACTTCTAATCAGTTACTTTAGTTTTATAAAAATATCTTCACATGTGAAATTTTTTTATCGAGGATTAAAGCTTTGGTGTTAGTCATTCTATTTAAGTTTTGTAGGAATATCTTCACCTGTGAAAATTTATTGAAGGTTGTTTTAGTTTTGTAAGAATATCTTCACATGTGAATTTTTTTTATCGAGGATTGATGCTTTGGTGTTAGTCGCGTTCTATTTATGTTTTGTAGGAATATCTTCACCCGTGAAAATTTTATTGAAGGTTATTTTAGTTTTGTAAGAATATTTTCACATGTGAAATTTTTTATCGAGGATTGATGCTTTGGTCTTAGTCGTGTTCTATTTAAGTCTTGTAGGAATATCTTCACCCGTGAAAATTTTATTGAATGTTATTTTTGTTTTGTAAGAATATCTTCACATGTGAAAAATTTTATCGAGGATTGATGCTTTGGTGTTACTCGCGTTCTATTTAAGTTTTGTAGGAATATCTTCACCCGTGAAAATTTTATTGAAGGTTATTTTAGTTTTATAAGAATATCTTCACATGTGAAATTTTTTATCGAGGATTGATGCTTTGGTCTTAGTCGCATTCTATTTAAGTTTTGTAGGAATATCTTCACCCGTGAAAATTTTATTGAAGGTTATTTTAGTTTGTTAGAAGATTTTCACATGTGAAATTTTTTATCGAGGATTGATGCTTTGGTCTTAGTCGC
>BQNB010045058.1:0-44511 GCA_026074375.1 Tanacetum coccineum
TTTTTGTTATAGCGTCGAAACTTAATAAAAACTATATAACTTTTGTGAAATCGCGTTTGGACTTATATAACTTAATCACAAACATGTGGGGGTGATATTAATTTTCTAAAAACTTCATATGCATCATTTCATGTCATCTGCATAAGTCTAAGGCGTCCCAACATTTATTAGGTCGCGTCTAGAATCGTTCCTAATTCATTCTTGTCGATTATTTCCCGAATCATTTCATTGCTAAAGGTGAGTCTCATAGCCCCTATTTTACTTATTTTGACTATTTTGGAGGAGAATACATGCTCGTTTACAAACTTGTTTACTTGCTCGTTTACAAACTCAGTTACATGATTGATTTCAAACTCGTTTATATGCTCGTCTACAAACTCGTTTACATGATTGATTTCACACTCGTTTTACTTATGGGTACAAGTACTTTAAGCTTTTACGAATACATTGGTTGCTTTTACTATGGACACAAGTGCTTTAAACTTTTACGTATTGCCAAAGTTTCCCTATTGCCATGTAGTATACACACTGTTATGAACCGTTAATTACTTTGTGTAAGCACGAATGATGTGAATAGATCTATTAGGGTTGACGCCCCCGTCCGTGTTCTGGCTTAGTACATGGCTAGCGGGCGCATTTCATTTGAGGTAGTACTTGGGTGTTTTGGCAAAACATCGGATTTCGAGACACAAATCTAAAAGACTAGGATTTACACAACACGTTAAGGCTTCGGTGTTATGAGCTAAGGGCAATAGTATTACTTTTTATGTGATATTGTATTCGTTATAATGGTCACACACACTCGGAAATCTTGTGGTCCACAATATTTTTATTGAACATCACTGATTTCTAAACGCTTTTCATGATACTGTGAGTGAAGGAGTAGTCACTAAACTCTTTGGGTTCTTGAAGATACTTTACTTAAACCTATGAACTCACCAACTTTATGTTGACCTTTTAGCATGTATTTCTCAGGTGCATAACTCGTAAGAATTACTTGAAGTGCATTGGAGTCAAGCATGCATCATGGCTTTATTTCATGGGAATTTCAATGCTTAATACTCGTTGTTGTTTTTAAACTTATCATTTGCTTCCGCCTAAATTTTGAACATCTTTAAATTATGTAAAACTTATTTAATTCAAGTCAATTCAACTATGTATTATTTTTAAAACTTCCATTTAATGGTCGTTCTCTTGTATCTTGTGCTTGCGTATTATGGCGTCACACCCTCAGTTACCTATTCCGCTGCGATACATTTTAGGGGTGTGATAGATTGGTATCCAGAGTCAAGGCTATAGAGAACTAGGTTGCATTTTTAGGCCTACACTATAACCGAAGCATGAAAACAACTTTTAAAAACATTTGACATATCACTAGTATAAGTAAACCAAGTGTTGTATCATTAGACCTATGTTTAACAAAGCCTGATCAACTTTGTTTAGCTTAGGAAAGATATTGGGGTTTGTTATAATAGGGTTATGTTTAAATTGATTTTATACGTACATGGTCGAAAAGCAAACATTTTATGTGAGTGTGCATAAGCATTGCATCATAAACATTCTGTTGCATCATAAGTCTTCCGTGCATATAATCACTGAACTGTCATACATGCTCATTCACTTGAACAATTTCTAAATCAATGCTAAAACTTTTGCTAGACATTGTAAGTGATACAATGGTTGTTAAAAATTTTCATGACCTTACATAATACCGTTTTATATAACATTTAGACTTGTCGAAGTCTGCTGATCCTACTAGTTGCTTTACTATTCAACTCTAAGTTTGAACACTCGCCTCATACTTTTGAAACACCTACATCATCTTGTAACCCACAGTCTAGAAACATGCCGATTAGTTCGAACACGACTTTAACCCATCACCTAGTAACGTCTTATTTTTGGAACACAACCTTTGGAAACACAACTTTATATCGTCTCACTCTTCCTTACTTCTTGTGATTTATAAAAACATGCTGACAACAAGACAAGGTCTAAGTTCTGCCGCCATCGAGCAATTGATAACCTAACGTGTAGCTGATGCGATAACAACTTACGGAGCAAACTGAAGCAACAAAAATGTAACCCAAAATGAAGCCAGTGGCAATGCTGGTGGAGTAGAGCACAATACTCGAGGAGGCTCTTACAAGGCATTTCTGAATTGCCAACCCAAAACTTCGACGGAACTGAAGGAGCAGTTGGCTTAACAAGGTGGTTCGAAAAGATGGAGTCCATGTTTCGCATCTGCAACTGTGCAAAGAATTGTCAAGTATGTTGCGTGCACTCTACTAGATAGTGCATTGACATGGTGGAACTCTCACGTGAAGACAGTGGGAATCGATGCTGCTTTTGCAATGACTTTGGAGGAACTTATGAAGATAATGATCGAAGTGTACTGCCTTAGGAACGAGATTCAAAAAATGGAGAATGAGCTATGGAACCTAACTGTTAAGGGCAATGATGTTTTCGGTTATACCTAACGTTTGCAAGAGTCGGCCCTTCTATGCCCAAAAATGGTTCTGGATGAGAAAGAGAAGATCAAGAGGTACATTTGAGGTCTCGTAGACAACATTCAAAGAAATGTGACTTCAGCTGGAACAACGAGACTGCAAGATACAATTCAAATGGCTAACAGTTTGATGGACCAGAAGGTACGTGCTATTGCTACAAAGGATGCTGAAAACAAAAGAAAGTGGGAAGATGAGCAAGAAGTGGTTAGGGTATACGTTGCTGGAAACAAGAAAGGCTATGTTGGAACTTTACCACTCTGCGACAAGTGCAAGCTTTATCATCACCACGGTCCATGTCCCGTTAAATGTGGAAACTGCAAGAAAGTCGTCCACCAAGCAATAGACTTCTGGACCCCTACTTCGGTGACATGCTATTGATGTGAAGGAAAAGGACACACCAAGAGGTACTGCCCAGGATCGGAGAACCAGAATGGAGACAAAAAAGCTCGTCAGAACCTTGACATTTTTACGGGTACGTTCCTCTTCGAAAATCGTTACATTCTCGTCTTAACTAATACAAGCGCCAATAGGAGTTTCGTATTCACTGCTATTAGTTATCTCAGTGACGTTGCCTCAACTTTCTCAGTCACTTAGTGCTTGGTTAAGTTAGCTAATGATAAACCTTGAATTCTTATTTTAAAACTATCCATTATCCACACCTTTCCCCAAACACCTCATCATTGGATAACACAAACTAAATTTCGAGACGAAATTTTCTTAACAAGGGGAGACTGTGACAACCGGCAATTTTGGATTAAATAATTATTTATAAACTTGAATTATTTTACTATTAACTTGCCTTATTTTGACTTTATAATTTTCGTAGTCAATTTGACCTAAAACCAAGAAGTTGTCCCGCGTATACTGAAAAACGTCTTCGGACGCGTTCTGACTCTGGACTAATTATAGTCTACTCATGATATACTTTTTATGGTCATTTTAAAGTGTTACATAGGTCATGTACACTTACGTTTATGATTTTTACGTCAAACGCGTACGTTTTGCATTTTTAGTGTTTCGTGCATACATGTAACCCCGTAAATTTACCACCTTTGCAAGTAAACTCATAATATCATCCCATGTACTTATTAAGTTCAAAATTTTGAAAATTCATCCCCCTCCTAGCTATTAAAATCGGCACACATGAAATTAATTAAGAGAGCATCTTTTTGAAATTTAAACATACACATGTTGTGTAAGAGAAGGAAAATGACCTCCCCATATGTCACTCTCATGCATGGGAGATTTCATTAGACCAAATACTTGCACTCTTAACCAACTTTGATTGGCCTTAACCAAAATAACTAACCATGGTTCAAAGTTATACTTCCTAGCTCATGGTTTTTGCACCATACCCTCCCCTTGGCTCATCAAAACCCACGAACCACAAGGCACCACCCAAGCAAGACTTGGTTAGTTCTTGTACCTAAAAACCCTAAGTTGCTAACTATAAATACATCACATATTCAAACATTAAGGTTCCCTCTCATTCTTGCAACCTAACAAAAGCCACCAGTCTTCTCCCTCCCTCTCCTTGGCCACGTCCAACCACCAACACTATAAAACCACCATTCTTGATTTCTTACAACTTATTTCCAAGCATACAAGTCCATTTCAAGTTCATTCCTAAGGTTATTCAAGGTAACTTCAAGTATTGGGTTAAAGATCTAAGTTAGGGTTCATTGATATTTGGGGTTTTTGCTAGATCTTGGGTTTCTTTTATAGATCTAGGGTTTCATCATCTTCTTCTTTATTTGTGAGATTTATTGATTCTTTTCTTTGATTTTTTACTTCTTGAACTCTTATATGCATCTTTTCTTTAAAACTAGTATCACCCATATGTTGTGAGATGATTTCATAAAGTAATCTAGTGGTTTTTAAAGGTGGAAGTATTCTTATTTTGTTCTTGTACTAAATACTATTGTTATTATACTTTAGGTTAAATTAGTGACTAAGTATGTTGTTAATGATACTTAGTGAGGTTGTAACAAATTGGTGGAAAGGATAAACTAGTTATGGAGTTGTTAGGTTGATTAAAACATTAGTGGAAGGGTTAGGCTAGAATAAAGGGTGTTGTTGATGTTGTGTTTATTTTTGTTAAGCTTTGGTTATATATATTGGTCGATATATTTGTTATTAATCTGTATTAGGCCCATTAATATAGATGTCATTAGGCCTAAGCCCGTACTCTAGAATGTTCTCTTGTATCCTATATATAGATTGGTTGTTATGAATAATAATTAAGCAAATCAATTATTCTAATATGGTATCAAGAGCAAAATCGATCCTCTCCTAATTTTCCTCTCAAAGTTATCCTTTTTTTCTTCTATTTCCTCTCCTAATTTTCCGCTCAAAATTATCCTTCTCTTCTTCTATTTCATAACCAGTTAAAATAAATCAAAAGTTAAGATAGTGGAAGAAAGTAATTAGTACCCTAATTTGTACCCCTCCTATCATTAATTGTTTGTGGTGGGGTTGTCTAGTAATATGTTAAAGCATCCAATACATCAGTCTACGTTTAGGCGCGGCTTTTTCGGCGCGGCTCCGTGTGTGCTTCCTAGTGCTTTTAGTACTATGGCTAATCGAGATTCGACATTGAATATGGATACATGTGCATCATCTCATCTTAATTCACATACAAGTAATTCAAATACTCTTTATAATAAATGTTTATATCCATCTGTTAGTGTTGGTGATGGTAAATCCATACCTGTTACCGACACCGGCCATATCATCTTACCTACCCTTAATCGTCCTTTACACTTACATAATGTTCTGGTCACCCCTAATATCATCGAAAATCTTATTTATGTTCGTCAATTCACTAGAGATAATAATTATACTGTTGACTTCGATTCATTTGGTTTCTCAATAAAGGATTTCTTAACCCGTTATATCCTCCTAGTTCGGGAGATCTTTACCCAGTTACATCGCCTTCCCCCACTCCTCATGTTTTGCTTTCTGTGAGTCCCATATGTGGCACCAACATCTCGGGCATCCCGGTGACAACGTACTACGTTCTCTTAAGTCTCGTCAGTATATTTATTATAATAAAGAGAAGTCCTCACATCTTTGTCATGCGTGCTAGCTTGGCAAACATGTGAGACTTCTGTTTGCTAGTTCAGATTCTATTGTTACTCGTTCTTTTGAGATTGTGCACTCTGATATTTGGACTTCTCCCATTTCCAGCTCCGGTGGTTTTAAATACTATGTGTTATTTCTTGATCATTATTCTCATTATTTGTGGATTTATCCTCTGCGTACTAAATTTGAAGTTTTTCAAAAATTCCTACATTTTCGTTCTTTTGTAAATAATCAGTTTAAGTGTGATATTGCTGCTTTTCCATGTGACAATGTGTGATTTGACAACAACAATCAATCATCCTTAACTTGTTTGCTCAAAATGGCATTCAAGTCCGTTTTTCTTGCCCAAAAACGTCACAACAAAATGGAAAGTCGGAGCGAATGATCCACACTATTAATAATATTATTCGCACCCTTCTTTTCCAAGCTCACCTTCCACCCACCTTTTGGGTTAAGGCATTCCACATAGCTGCCTACCTACTCAATCTCCTACCCTCATTTGCCATTCAAAATGAGATACCTTGCACTAAACTATTTAACAAACAACCTGATTACTCACTATTGCGTATCTTCGGTTGTCTTTGTTACCCACACCTTCATTTCCTTCATAAACTTGCACCTCATGCCACCCCTTGTATTTTCCTTGGATACCCTGCTTATCATCATGGGTATCGATGCCTTGACCTCTCCACTAACAAAATCATCCTTTCTCGCCATGTAACCTTTGATGAACTCTAGTTTTTGTATGGTTCTATCACTCCATTACAACCTACATCTTACACTTTTATTGACCTTACTCCATCTCTAATACATCAATATATCATTCATAATACAACCCAACATCCTACGACTACACATGAACCTATTACCCCTATGGTCCAATATAACCCAACTCCTATCCCAATACATAGCCCAATGCATAGCGTCACACCACCCTCGGCCCATCTAGACACTCCACCCCACCACAACACATCATAATCAACTACACAATCTATGATCCAACCTAATTTTGCCCATACTACCCCTACTTCAGCAACTACACACATGGTACCTAATACTCCCACCCAGACTCACCCTATGGTCACACATGCCTAAGTTGGCACCATTAAGCCCAACTCTCATTTTCATGGCCATACTTCTCATATTTCTCCTATTTATCCTACTCCTAAGTCTCTTTCTGTTGCGTTATCAGATCCTAATTGGCAAGATGCTATGTATGATGAATATAATACTTTAATTAAAAACAATACTTGGGTTCTTGTTCTGAAACCACCAAACGTTAATGTGGTTCGGTCTATATGGTTGTTTCGGCATAAATATCATGCCAATGGTTCATTAAGCAGGTATAAGGCTCATTTGGTGGCTAATGGGCGTAGTCAGCAGTTTGGTGTTGATTGTGATGATACTTTTAGTCATATTGTTAAACTGACTACCATTCGTACAGTTCTTAGTCTTGTCTTGTCTTGGAATTGGCATGTTCACCAGGTTGTTGTTAAGAATGCATTTCTTAATGGTGACCTTTTTGAGATTGTGTATATGTATCAGCCACTAGGTTTCGTAGATGCTCGGTTTCCCCATCATGTGTGTCGATTACATAGATCTTTATATGGATTGAAACAAGCACCTCGTGCTTGATTTCAACATTTTGCAGGTTATGAGAACAGGGTTGGTTTCTCGTCGAGTCATTGTGACTCGTCCTTTTTCATATATCAACATGGTTCCGAGGTTGCATATTTATTGATTTATGTTGATGATATTGTACTGACGACGTCTTCTATGGATTTACTTCAACGTATTATCTCCTCTCTTCATAAGGAGTTTGATATGACAGATTTGGGGGCGCTTAATTACTTCTTGGGGATTTTTGTTACGCGTGACTCTACAGGCATGTTTTTGTCTCAAAAGGAATATGCTTTAAAGCTTTTAGACAGGGCTCATATGGCTAATTGTAATCCAACTCGGACGCCGGTTGACACGGAATCCAAACTTGGTTCTGATAAGGATCCTATTTCTGACCCTACTCTCTATCGCAGTCTTGCAAGTGGTTTGCAGTACCTTACATTTACTCGTCCAGATATCTCTTATGCAGTGCAACAAGTTTTCCTTCATATGCATGATCCTCGAATGCCACATTTGGCAGCTCTTAAGATAGTTCTCCGATATGTTCGTGGCACATTGGACTTTGGGCTCTAACTTTATGCATTCATTACAGGTTCTCTTGCTGCATACATTGATGCTGATTGGGCTGGTTACCCTACTACCAGGCGGTCTA
This sequence comes from Tanacetum coccineum, assembly GCA_026074375.1. Classification (NCBI taxonomy): domain Eukaryota; kingdom Viridiplantae; phylum Streptophyta; class Magnoliopsida; order Asterales; family Asteraceae; genus Tanacetum; species Tanacetum coccineum. Next base: position 7,864 of record BQNB010045058.1, read on the forward strand.
CATCTGGTTATTGTGTTTTTTGGGAGATAATATACTCTCATGGTCAGCCAAACGGTAACATACTCTCTCTAGATTGAGTACTGAAGCTGAGTACAAAGGTGTTGCTAATGTTGTTGCCGAAACTGCTTGGCTTCGTAATCTTCTCAAAGAGCTTCACACACCATTATTATCTGGCACCCTTGTCTATTGTGACAATGTTGGTGCTATATATATGACTGCCAATCCTGTTCAGCATCAGCGGACCAAACATATTGAGATTGATATACACTTTGTTCGTGATATGGTTGCTCGTGGTCAGGTTCATGTTCTTCATGTACCATTTCGTTACCAGTATGCTGATATTTTCACCAAAGGACGACCTCTACACTTTTTGAGGAATTTCGTACCAGTTTGAGTGTTCGGCCATCTCCCGCTCAAACTGCGAGGGCGTATTAGTCGATATATTTGTATAAGTATTAGTTATTAATTTGTATTAGGCCCATTAGTATGGATGTCATGTAATTAGGCCTAAGCCCATAGTCAAGAATATTCTCTTGTATCCTATATATAGATTGGTTGTTATCAATAATAATCAAGCAAATCAACTATTCTAATACCATCTTACTATAAAAGATAATACAAAACATGATACTTTTGCATCATTATCTCTAAATACAAGCAGGGGGCGTGGGGGGGTTAGGGTTGGGTGGTGGGGGGGGTACAGGAAAAAAAAAAATTAAGGGGGCAAAAGTGATTGCCGGCTTCTCTCTTCTTTTTTCTTGTCTATATTGACGCTTTGCTTTTTTACTTTGAGATATGGGGGCAGCGCAGAGATATAAAAATTACACATAAAACCTTAAAAAAAAAATTATTTTTTCAAAAGAATTTGACAGGCTTGTGGGGGCAGCTGCCCACACTGCCCACCACATTTAGGTACGCCACTGAATAACAAAAGTTTTGTTTTTTTTTTGTGTTCTGTATCCATCTATGCGACAACAAGGTATTGTCCATATTAATACGTAAATGTGTAGCAATTTTCTTCTTCATAAAATGATGTGTTGTTTTCTACGTGAGTTACTTATGTTATGTTCATTTGTTACGCAAAGGTGTAAGATTTGTTACATTAAGGATACTAGTTAATAGTTTTACAGCCCGAGTACGAGTTGTGCTTTTTTTTGTGTTAGAGGGTACCGATAGTATCACCTTTTATTATAGGGTACCCCTATTGGTACCTCCATGGCCCATGAATAGTACAAAAGATTTCTTTTGCACCCCCCTTTTTACAGTGCAACACAGTTTTTTATCTGTTTCTGTTCCGTAATTTTTGACAATTTCATACTTTTGACCTGTTAAACTTTATATTTTTCGTTCCGTTTTTTCCGTGTCACAGTTTTATAACATATACAAAATTATAAAAATACAAAAAAAATAAAATACAAAAAAAAAAACCGGAAAAAACCCGGGGGGGTACAAATGGTGATTTAGGGGGGTACATATATCATAAGCCTTTATTATATTACAAACTTAGTATGTGTTTATAGACATTTAATCAAATTATTTTCCTTAAATATTATAAATATACACATTTGGTGACTAATACACTGTCGTTTTGACAGTGGGTCACCCGCTATAGTAACGGGCTCCTATTTTTGGGTCAGCCCGTTTTTTTTTTTTTTTTTTAAATTTGTATGCACAAAGTAGGAATGGAAAAAAAAATATTACAAAAGTTTTGATTTATTCAGATAAAAAAAATACCCGCGGAAACATCTTCGATACCTAATAACTTTAAAATAATCGATATGGTCACAAACGTACAACCCATTATATTAAAAAAAACCAATATAACAAAAAAAACAACACTTTAAACATGAGGTACTAGCCTAAAATTCGCATAAAATGTGGCCCAAAGTAAAAAAAAACTAGCCCAAAATTAGCCTGAAATCTGGCCCAAAGTAAAAAAAATACAAAAAGGTCCCTCAACTTTTAACTATTTACGATTTTCTTACACAAAAAATCCCGTAAAAAATTAATAAAAAAACACCTCAAGTTTTTATTGTTCACAACTTTTTTACATTCATCGGCCCAAATAAAAAGATATCGAACCGTCCCAAAAAAAGAAAATATTCGGGAAAAAATTAACCCTTCCCAACGCAAAAAAAAAATTCCCAAATCGTACAAAAAAAGGAAATATCCGGGAAAAAATTAGCCAAAAAAAAATACAAAACGGACTCTCACCTTTTAACTATTTACGATTTTCTTACACAAAAAATCCCGTAAAAAAATTAACAAAAAAAACACGTCAAGTTTTTATTGTTCACAACTTTTTTACATTCATCGGCCCAAATAAAAAGATATCGAACCGTCCCAAAAAAAGAAAATATTAGAGAAAAAATTAACCCGTCCCAACGCAAATTTTTTTTTCCCGAATCGTACAAAAAATGAAATATCCGGGAAAAAATTAGCCAAAAAAAAACAACCAAAAAATAGCTTAAAATCTGGCCCAAAGTAAAAAAAAAACAAAACGGACCCTCACCTTTTAACTATTTACGATTTTCTTACACAAAAATTCCCGTAAAAAAATTTACAAAACCGTTCCAAAAAAAAGAAAATATTCAGGAAAAAATTAGCCCGTCCCAACGCAAATTTTTTTCCCCGAATCATACAAAAAAAAGAAAATATTAAAAATTAACCCCGCCATAACGCATCGCCAAAAAAAACTCCTGAAACGCAAAAGAAATTATTTGGGAAAAAATTAGTCCCGCCGCAACGCGCGGGTTCTTTTGCTTGTTTATAAACATTAGTCGTACAAAGAATACACGGTCTATTTTGAAATTTGATTTTTTTTTCTTTCTAAAAAGTGGAATACCTTTTACTTTTGAGATATTTAGTGAATTTTCTGATATTTTAATGGTCTTATTTGTGACACCTATTGTGGGGTGATATAGATTAGTCAATTTTGATTTTGAAAGTTGTGGAAAACGTTATCTATTTTGTGACATTATCTTGAAGTAGTTATTTCTCTTTGTCAGTGTCAGCTAGATTTGCAATAAATGTGTATGGTTTTTCTACTATTTCTTTTCATATGTACTAGAAATAGCAAATTATGGGAAAAAAGTTAATAGTTAACAATAGTTTAACTTTTAGGCTGAGCGTATAACATACTTAAATTTTTTATTCATTATGCTCACGATAAAACTAAACCACGTGGCAGATTTAAACGCCTAGTGTTCATGTTTCATGACTGAAACTATGCTCCAAAAATAAAAATTTAAAAATAAAGCTAGTTGTAATAAACAATTTAAATTAGAATTAAAAAAGTTAATCATTGGTGACGTACTTTGGATTGTTTTTGCGCAAATCAGACAGAGAATGCAAATATGAACATATAACATCTTTAGACACACACTCTTCGAGAAGTAGATCGTATATGTTTGAAAAATCAGCCTTTTCAGATTCAAGCTCGTCAATCTCTTTTTCAAGGGATTCAACGTACTCAAAGTCTTCATGCATTTCTGTTTTTAGTTCATGAACAAAACAATAACTGTCATTTATAGTTTTTATTGAAAGAGGCATCAATAATGATTTTATCAAAACTTCCATATCATGAGCAGTTGGGTTACGAAAAGAACTCCTAGTATGATTAGACCAAGCTTGTTCACAAATCGTTTTAAAATGATTAAAGTTGTTTGTCATTTCGTTGTAAGACATGTCTACTTTTACTAAAGAGTTTCGATAATGGGTAAGAAAGGCAAACGTTTTTAGGCAATGTTTGGCTTTGTCCCTTTAACATATTTTTTTCTCCACATTGTCATCCTAACTCTTTAAGAAGCGCTTCCAACTGATCAAAATAGGTTTTGATGGTGGTTTGAAAATTTCATAAGACTGTTTTATATGTGTATTCATATGGTTTTCACTATTCTTTATTAATTTTTTGATCTAACTCTCTTTTACAAGAGTCACAGTGTCTGTCCCGCCTATTGGGTCAAAATCTGTTTGCAGGATCAGAAGTACATATGGGATATCATACAAACAGGTTTTTTTCAGATTGAGCTATCTTGAGGTACTTAGATTAGCAAAGTATGATCACCATTATATGTTGCGCATTTTTGGTGCTAACATAATGAATGGTCTGAATAGATTGATTGCGTTTATAAAGAATTTCATTCAAAAACTTAATTTGTTTGTCCATTTCAATCATTTTGTCAATATATCTTCCTTCCTTAACCTTTAAATCCGAAATGGCCTTTCTTTTCTCTTTGAGTTGACCTTCAAATTGTGACTTAGTTAAAAGACTCTTTTTGACTAACTCATCGTGTTTCTGATTGACAACTGAAATTTTCTAGCTGTTAGTTTTTAAACCTTCTTTTATGTCAATGTCTTTACGAGCTAATAGTCCTAGAGTTTCATTTAACTTTGTTTGAAGAATGTCATAATCAATCGTCCGGTCATTAAAGGCTTTGTACTTCTCAAACTTATTCTGTTTGTTCTGAAGTGCAATCAGACAACTATCCCGACAACTAGAAAGCCTACCCCCAGAGCCCTACCCAGTCTCACAAGGTTAGTTCCTGCACTCCTCAATTCTGAGAGTCAATGATGCGTTTGCTTTCTTTAATTGCTTTAAAATCATTTTGTTTTCCTCAGTATCAAGAGTTAAATTTGCAATTAAATTAGCAAGCGCAGCACGCTCATCAACACATTCTGCAGCATTTTGGTCAACCTGATTATCATTATTACATATATTTGATGAATCCAGGAGTGACCATTGATATCAGCCACCTCTATAAACATGTGTTCCATTAATGGATTCAGGTTGCTCAGAATGTCGTCTTTCATTTGCAAACACATTATTTTCATCATGGTTTTGTACCTGTTCCAATGGCTGATCAGTAGAACTGGATTCTTCAGGTAAGACCTCCTGAATCTTTGCCATGAAACTGTAATGTGCTTCCATTCCTGTTCATCAATCTCTTCATCCGTGTCCGTCCTAGCATCAGCTTGCTTAGGCTTGCAGTGGAACACCGTGATTCAGACTAGTTTTGCACATCATCATCTTTTCCACTGTGAAAACGTGGAAGTCTTTAACCCCGCCTTTGGCTTCCTGCATTCCTTTGCATAGTGGCCAAATCCCTTGCAGTTAAAGCACTGTATCCCATTCTGTTGCACTACCTGACTGCCTACTGTTTCCCTAGCCCCAGCACCAGTCATTGTCCTTTGATTCCCAAACTCCCTGACTGATTAACTCTGTTATAGCCTTGGTGTGGTGTCTTCAGTCTTGTTCCTGGAGTTTGAAGAAGTTCGAAGGTTGTTTTTGGTAGGTATTGAAGAGCTTCTTGAAATACTTTGCAAAGAGTGCCACAATCTTTGCATATCCTATATCCCTCAGAGCTGTTCAGTATCACTGTCTTACTTCAATACTGACTCAGATTGAGGTGTACTGGTTTGGCTATCTCTTTGCCTTTGTGTCGGTAATGCACTAGGTCTGATGGAGGATGATGTGCATTTGTTCTTTGAGTTTTTGGTGCTTGATAGTAATTATCTAACATAAGTCGAGCAGCCGCAAAAGTGCTAAGGATTTGCACTTTTGGCATTCTCTCATCACCGGATATCATTAACTTCATTTTGATGACTGCCTTTAGAATGTCCAAAGAGTGTTTAGATATGAGATGTGTCTATCTCATTTGATTGCTTTTTGAATCAACCGTCACAAATCTTGACCATATCTGATTGAAGAGTTGTTGAAGAATTGAACATTTCACTTGCATTGTTGTAACTTTGCAAAGTTGTTCCTTGTCACTATATCATCAGTTTATTGTAAAACCGGGAGTAATAAGACTCCATGGAGTTCTCCATCACGAAAGTAAACTTCCGCAAATTCCCAGAACATATTAGGTCCTATTGACGTGTCTTGAATGTCAATGATTCACCATGGTTTGTAGTCTTTCATGGCTGTCCCCATCTCAATAGCAGTGTTGCATGCATCAACAGCTGAGTAGATATCATCTCCAGAATACCATTTAGAAAGCAAGAAAATAGCTTCCTTTTCAAAGCTTTAAAATACCAGTTTGTTTCTCTTAGCAGACATGATTGTGTACTGTCGTCAGCTTCGTCATGTTCTGTACAAGCTGGAGCATTTACTGTTGCAGTAACAGCTTCAATTACTATGCTAGTTAGCTTGTATGGACCATCAAATATGCATTTCCTCAGATATTCACCATTTGCTTTAGTGTCCAATTGTATCGTAATAAAACTGAAACGCCACTAGAGAATATCTTCCTGGTCCAAGCATCGGTGGACGATCTTTTGAACTAGCTGCATGAAGTTGTATGCATTTTGACTATCTGTTAAGGATGTATTGACATTGAGTAGACATGTAGAATGAAATGGTTAATTAATTAAGAAGTTTGAAAGATTTTTGTTGATTCTTAAGTTGATATGATGTATTGAAGTGTGGTTATGTATGCAATTCACGTTCATAGGATTTTACACGTCTATGATTAAAACCGATAAATGAATTAACGGTATTTAAACAAAATCACTAGAAAACCGTTTAAAAAAAAATAAATTTGGAAAAAACAAAAAAATTTAACACGATTGTTGTTCGAGGGTTTGTTTCTTGTATATTAATTCATTTTAAGTCCCTTGTTGATGGTTTTGGTTTTGGCATAGATTGATGATTTGTTGGAATTCGTGCGCAGTTTGTAAAAAAAAACAAAATACCTATTACCAAAATCTAAATTTGTGTAAAAAATAAGCTATAAAAAGTCTATAGAAAAAAATTAATATTTTACTTAATTTTCCCGCCAAAAAGTGTCGCTAAAAAGAGTGTCGACACGAAATTTTTTTACCCAATTACCAAAAATTTGAATTGAAGAAAAAAATAAATTATAAATGCTAATATAAAAAATTACAATAATCCTCAACTATTCCGAAAAAAAATGTCGCAAAAAAGGGTGGCGTCTGGAAACTCAACTTTTTTTTTAAATCAAAACCGCTGCGTTTAGGTGGTTGGTCCCAAAAACGACCGCCTTCAAGAATTAAACAAAGTATGGTTCTATCACTCCATTACAACCTACATCTTACACTTTTCTCGACCCTACTCCATCTCTAATACATCAACATATCATTCATAATACAACCCAACATCCTACGACTCTACATGCATCTATTACCCCTATGGTCTAATATAACCCAACTCCTAGCCCAACACCTAGCCTAATGCACAGCGTCTCACCACCCCCACCACAACACATCACAATCTACTACACAATCTACGACCCAACCTAATTTTGCCCATACTACCCCTACTTCAGCAACTACACATACGATACCTAATCCTCCCACCCAGACTCACCTTATGGTCACACGTGCCCAAGTTGGCACCGTTAAGCCCAACCATCATTTTCATGGTCATACTTCTTATATTTTTCCTATTTCTCCTATTCCTAAGTCTCTGTTGTTGTGTTATCATATCCTAATTGGCGAGATGCTATGTATGATGAATATAATGCTTTAATTAAAAACAATACTTTGGTTAAACGTTAATGTGGTTCGGCCTATGTGGTTGTTTCGGCATAAATATCATGTCGATGGTTCATTAAGCATGTATAAGGCTTGTTTGGTGGCTAATGGGCGTAGTTAGCAGTTTGGTGTTGATTGTGATGATACTTTTAGTCATGTTGTTAAACCGCCTACCATTTGTACGATTCTCAGTCTTGCCTTGTCTCGAAATTGGCCTATTCATCACCTTGATGTTAAGAATGCATTTCTTAATGGTGACCTTTCTAACACTGTGTATGTGTATCAGCCACCAGGTTTTGTATGTGTCGATTATAGAGATCTTTATACGGTTTGAAACAAGCACCTCGTGTTTGGTTTCAACATTTACAGGTTATGCGAACAGGGTTGGTTTCTCGTCGAGTCATTGTGACTCGTCCTTGTTCATATATCAACATGGTTCCGAGGTTGCATATTTATTGATTTATGTTGATGATATTGTACTGACGGCATCTTCTATGAATTTACTTCAACGTATTATCTCCTCTCTTCATAAGGAGTTTGATATGACTGATTTGGGGGCGCTTAATTACTTTTTGGGGATTTCTATTACGCGTGACTCCGCAAGCATGTTTATGTCTCAAAAGAAATATGATTTGGAGCTTTTGGACAAGGCTCATATGGCTAATTATAATCTAACTCGGACGCTGGTTGAGACGAAATCCAAACTTGGTTCTAATGGGGATCTTATATCTGACCCTACTCTCTATCGCAGTCTTGCATGTGGTTTGCAGTACCTTATATTTACTCGTCCAGATATCTCTTATGCAGTGCAACAGGTTTGCCTTCATATTCATGATCCTCGAGAGCCTCATTTGGCAGCTCTTAAGAGAGTTCTTTGATATGTTCATGGCACATTGGACTTTGGGCTCCAACTTTATGCATCCATTACAGGTTCTCTTGTTGCATATACCGATGTTGATTGGGCTGGTTGCCCTACTATCAGGCGGTCTACATCTGGTTAATGTGTTTTTGGGGAGATAATCTACTCTCACGGTCAGCCAAACGGCAACATACTCTCTCTAGATCGAGTGCTGAAGCTGAGTACTGAGGTGTTGCTAATGTTGTTTCCGAAACTGCTTGGTTTCGTAATCTTCTCAGAGAGCTTCATACACCATTATTATCTGCCACCCTTGTCTATTGTGACAATGTTAGTACTATATATATGACTGCTAATCCTGTTCAACATCAGCGGACCAAACATATTGAGATTGATATACACTTTGTTTGTGATATGGTTGCTCGTGGTCAAGTTCGTGTTCTTCATGTACCATCTCGTTACCAGTATGATGACATTTTCACTAAAGGACTACCGTATGCGTTTTTTGAGGAATTTCGTACCAGTTTGAGTGTTTGGCCATCTCCCGCTCAAACTGCGGGGGGCGTATTAGTCTATATATTTGTTATTACTATTTATTAGGCTCATTAGTATGGATGTCATTAGGCCTAAGCCTATAGTCTAGAATGTTCTCTTGTATCTTATATATAGATTAGTTGTTATCAATAATAACCAAGCAAATCAATTATTCCAATAAAATACACATTGTGTCCGAAATTGCAACAAGGCATAATAGGTCTTTAAAATTGTTTTGAGATGCTAAAACCTTAAAAATATGTTAGTATATCTTAATTCTTTCGTGTGGATATAAAGACGTCAAAAACCGACTTAAAACGAGTGAGATATGGCCTTTTGAAGTTCGGTGAAACACTAGTATTTCTAACAGCTCAAAACTGTTTTGGACACATTTTGTCCAGATTTTAAATTCGTGTTTTGACCCATTTCGGGTCTGATCCGGCCAAAATTTATGAAAAAAAACTTGTAGATCATGATTTTTTCTTCAAACGCAGCTTTTGGTAGAACCATGAATCCTTACAACGAAGGAGATACACTCTCCTAAAGTTGGACCAAATATGGGATTTTATATAAGGGAAGGGTGAGCTGTTTGGATATTAACAATGTGGTTTTGGGCGTTTTTGGGTCCGTTGAAGCTATAAAGTTGGACATCAGATAACTTTCGGGATTTTTAAAGTTGGACAAAAGTAATATTATTGTTATAGCGTCGAAACTTAACATTATCTATTTTTGAATGTCCGTTTGTTCAAAGGATTTGGATTCGTATTAAATGTCTTGCTGGTCTTGATTCATCGAATCCTAATAATCCGTATGAATCAAAAACGTATATTGGACAAACAGATAACTTTCTATACACGTATATCTTTTTACGGGATTATTGTTTTCAAGTTGGACAATAAGTAATATTATTATGTTATAGCGCGACGAAACCCTTAACCAAAATCACAAGTGTGCATGTTTCCGGTTTGTTTCAACAGGATTTGGATATACCGTTTAAATGTCTTGCTTGGTCCTTTGAATTCACATCGAATTCCTAATATATTAACAATATTTTCAAGATCTCTAGGCCTATAGTGACACGTCGTACTGTCAAGTAATGTAATTGCGAAGCTTTTGGTTTGCTGGCGTCAGCGTATTATGAGAAGTGCAAATAGCGTAATTGGAGATTAGTTATCCAGAAAGGAAACCGTCACCCCGGCACCGAATGTTGGAGATGTTCTTATAACTCATACTTCGGGGTGCGGTTAAAAAAGCTTCTTCTATCGTGCAAGCCTAGAAGAAGTCCCAAGATGGTGAAGAATGGCAGGCTTTGGGACCTCTCCTGAAGCTATTAATATTATCTAGCTGTTATGATATATCTTTTTATTGTTTATGCAACCCATTAGGTGGTTTTTTTTTTTTTTTTTTTTTATTTTTTTTCCTAGTGGAGTTATTGCAAGTGTAATGGAGTTAAGAGAATTGTCTCAGGCAAGCAACTGCTACAAGTGGCTGTTCACAAATGCGTAAGGCATTGAGGTTAAAAGTGACTCCTCATGTCCCATATCCGCATTAATACTTATTTAAATCGGATTTTAAATTATTTTTAATTTGAAAAACACAACACAAAATCCCCGACCCTCCCCCTATCGGCCCAACATACCCCCACACCCCCCCCCCCCCCCCAACCACACCCCCCACTGCCCCAACCCCCCCCCCCGCCCCCTACCACTCCCCCATAACCCCCACCCCCCGGGTCCACTGTAACGCCCAAGAACCAACACACCACAACAACGATCCACCAATATGACCCCGCTGTCTATACACCATAACCCTCCCCCCCTCCCCCAACCCCAACACAACACTCCCAATCAGTGTAGCCCACCCTAAAGGTACAACTCCCCAACCACCCCGGTTTTTATTATATTTTACCGGGGAATCGTCCCCTTTACCCAAAAAAAAAACTTAACATTATCTATATAACTTATGTGAAATCACGTTTGGACTTATATAACTTAATCACAAACATGTGCGGGTGATATTAATTTTCTAAAAACTTCATATGCATCATTTCATGTCATCTGCATAAGTCTAAGGCATCCTGACACTTATTAGGTCGCGTCTGTAATCGTTGCTAATTCATTTGTGTCGATTATTTCCCAAATCATTTCATTGCTAAAGGTGACTCTCATATCCCCCATTTTACTTATTTTGACTATTTTGGGGGAGAATACATGCTCGTTTACAAACTTGTTTACTTGCTCGTTTACAAACTGAGTTTTTTTTGGGTAAAAGGGACGACACCCCGGTAAAATATATTCCCAAAAATCGATGAAGAACAGATGGAATGTGGCTGAAATACCACATTAACCTCAAGCTTTCAAAAAGCTTGAAAAACCCCTAGAACTAGTGCTTATGACAGGCCATAAACACTTACATCAATAAAACAACAAAATCGACAAAAACCATCTAACTCGAATCATCAGGGTTGAGGAGGTTCGTTGACTCATCATTTGCAACCACTTCATCATCAATATCCTGAGCTAATGCAGAAAAGGAATTTGGAGAAGCTATCTGGCTCTTATTCTGTGAATCTGATAAGAGAGGACCCGTAGAATCAACAATAGGAGTAGTATTCTTTACCTCACTGGTAGAAGCAACATAAGATGTAGAATTCTTCTTTTGATCCTTTTTTGGATCCTTAGGTTCATACCTAACCGAAGGCACAACCATCTTATAACCATTACTGGGCTTAGATCTATTTTTATTTCTCCTCTTCTTGGTCACCTTAAGAAAACCATCATTTGCCGAATCCATAGGAGGAACAACATTTGAAGAGTTCGCATTTGTAGAAGAAACCACTTTCAAAGGGCAATGATCAATAGTATGACCAAAAATCTTACATGTATCACATCGTGGAGGTTTCCATTCATATTCAACTCTAATAGTTTCTTTAGTAAAATCCTCACTAATCAGGGACGGAACACCAATAGTAACAACATCAACCAATTCAGCATCTGAGTTAACTTCAATAAGACATCTTGCAAAACTACTCCTACCCCATGACTCTTTACACATAGCACTCGTAAACGAGTCAAACATGATAGGTTTACCAATAAAAGAAGCAATCAAATTAATACCTTCTTCTTCAAATACTTGAATAGGAACATCATGAAATTTTACCCATATAGGAATACGAGACAATTCTTCTTTAAGTAAACGAGTTCCCATAGTCCATGTCTTAAGAATGATAGGAGTCTTGCGTATCAGCCAAGGCCCGCCCTCAAGAACAGCTTCCATACCAGCCCGAGAATCAAATTTGAAGAAGAAAAAACCTTTGTTGTTCATCATGATCCTTTTTAAACCATGTTTTGCCCAATTATTATTAGCAAAGTATTCAACAACTGGAAATGCTAACCTTTGTCCGAGAAAGTAACCATAAAGAGTATGTTCCAGCCGTGATTCAACCTTCTTAACAACTCTACGAGGCAAAGAGACATTAACACCATCAAACACAGGATCATCAGCAGGATAATTCTGGTTATTGACATCAACCGACTCAACAATAGTGTCATTAACAATAGGCACCTGATTGGATTTCTTAGCATTAGATAATTCATTGTGACGCGCGCAAACAATTTCAACAAATTTCTCCGACATCTCCTTAGGTAAAAGGAACCAATTTGGATACTTGCCCTTCTGAATACCATCCGCAAATGCCTCAACTTCCACCACAGAATTCAAATATACATCAAATTTAGAAGCAACATCATCAATGGTATAAATTGGAGACATGCTACTGCTCGAATCAGAACCAAAAGCATCATCATGGCATGTTGAGGTATTGTTTAAGGGAACCCTAGCCGAGCCATCACTATGCATGGTAACATCATGCGTTTTTTCATTTTCAACCACCTTTGGACTCGAAACAGCCCTAGGAACTGTTGTAGCCAGATTAGCACCAATAGCTGGGAAATCATTAGGATCCACAACAAATTCTTGAGGTTTAGGGTTAGGATAACCCCTAGAATAAAATCCAGCACCCTTATTAGGGTTTTCAGTAAATGATGAGTTATTAAACCCTCCACGATTAGGACGATTATGAGATCCTTTATTTCCTTTATTATGAGAGTGATTCTTCGACATAGTAGATCAGCGAATCTCAAAACCCCACACAAACGTTTACAAACAGAATCACGACATGATTGATTTCAAACTCGTTTATATGCTCGTCTACAAACTCGTTTACATGATTGATTTTACACTCGTTTTACTTATGGGTACAAGTACTTCAAGCTTTAACGAATATATTGGTTGCTTTTACTATGGAAACAAGTGCTTTAAACTTTTACGTATTGCCTAAGTTCCCCTATTGCCATGTAGTACACACTATCATGAACCGTTAATTACTTTGTGTAAGCACGAATGCTGTGAATAGATCTATTGGGTTGACGCCGCCATCTGTGTTCTGGCTTAGTACATGGCCAGCGAGCGCGTTTCATTTGAGGTAGTACTTGGGTGTTTTGGCAAAACATCAGATTTTGAGACATAAATCTAAAAGACTAGGATTTACACATCACGTTACGGATTCAGTGTCATGAGCTAAGGGCAATAGTATTACTTTTTGTGTGATATTGTATTTGTTATAATGGCCACATACACTCGAAAATCTTGTGGTCCACACTATTTTTATTGAACGTCACTGATTTCTAAACGCTTTTCATGATACTGTGAGTGAAGCATTAATAAATAAACTATTTGGGTTCTCGTAAATACTTTACTTAAACCTATAAACTCACTAACTTTATGTTGACCTTTTAGCATGTATTTCTTAGGTGCGTAACTCGTAAGGATTACTTGAAGTGCATTGGAGTCAAGCATGCATGATGGCTTTATTTCATGAGAATTTCAATGCTTAGTACTCGTTGTTGTTTTTAAACTTGTCATTTGCTTCCGCCTAAATTTTGAACATCTTTAAATTATGTAAAACTTATTTAATTCAAGTCCATTCAATGATGTATTATTTTTAAAACGTCGATTTAGTGGTCGTTCTCTTGTATCTTGTGCTTGCGTATTATGATGTCACGCCCCCGGTTACCTATTCCGTTGTTACACATGTTGGGGGTGTGACAATAACCTTATGCTACTAATCTAGCCTTATTTCTAGACACACTCCCATTTTCGTCAAGCTTGTTTTTAAATATCCATTTAGTTCCTATAATTGTCATAGACTTAGGTTGTAGAACTAGCTCCCAAACATCATTTATGGTGAATTGATTTATTTCTTTTGCATGGCAACTACCCAGCTTTCGTCCTTTAATGCTTCACCGACATTTTAGGGTTCTATATCTGAGATAAAACAAAAGAAATTACTTTTATTTTGGGCTTGAGATCTAAGCGTTCTTTGGTTTAAGTTTCCTATGACGTTTTCTAACGGATGACTCTTAGATTCCTTAATATTGACTATTTAATCAATTTATATAGTTTCGTCTTTGACATCATTTCCTAAGGGTTTCTTTTCACTAACCTTAATAGATTCTTCTTCAACTAAATCATCATCCTCCAAGGGTGATGTTTTAGGCAGGGTAGGACTTTCATCGAATGTCTCTTAAGGACTCTTTGATTTTCATAAGGTGTTTGTTGAGAATTATATAGGCTTTACTATTTTGCGAATATCATAGGAAAACACCTTCGTATGATTTTGGGTCAAACTTGGTGAGGTAATCTTTCGTATTTAATACGAAGCACTTGCTTCCAAATACTTTAAAATAATCAAGAGTAGGTTTCTACCTCTCAAGATTTCGTATGGAGTTTTTTCTAAGATTGATCTAATCAAAATTCTATTGAGTATATAAGTTGAGGTGTCTACCGAATTACACCAAAACTTTTGTGGACTAGATTGTTCGTTTAACATGGTTCTACTCATTTCATGGAAAGTGCGGTTTTTTCTTTCTACTACCCCATTTGACTGTGGAGTACGTGGAGCGGAGAAATTGTGAGTAATCACATTAGTGTCACAATAATCTCCGAATTACACTTCATTATTAAATTCAAGACCATGATCCGTCCTAATGGAAACTATTGAACAACCTAATTGATTTTGGACCTTTTTACTAAAAATCTTGAATTGCTTGAAAGCTTCGATTTTGTTTTTGAGAAATCTTGTCCAAGTAAACCTAGAGTATTCATATACTATTACTAAGGTGTAACGATTTCCTCCATAACTCCGTATGGCGGATGGACCAAACAGATCCATATGTAATAGTTCGTTGAGAGCATATTCTTAGCTTTGTGACCATTAGTGTCACAATAATCTCCGAATTGCACTTCATTATCAAATTCACGACCATGATCTGTCCTAATAGAGACTATTGAACAACCTAATCGATTTTGGACCTTTTTACTAAAAATCTCGAATTGCTTGAAAGCTTTGGTTTTGTTTTCGAGAAATCTTGTCCAAGTAAACCTAGAGTATTCATATACTATTACTAAGGTGCAACAATTTCCTCCATAACTCTGTATGGTGGATAGACCGAACATATCCATATGTAAGAGTTCGTTGAGAGCATATTCTTAGCTTTGTGACTAGCGTGAGCTTGTTTTCTAATTTTACAAGCATCACAAAATTGTTGATCGAACGTAAGCTTAGGTAAATTTTTAACTAGTTCCTTAGACGCCAAGGATTGGATTAAACGCATATTTGCGTGACCTAATCTCCTATGTCACACCCTGCCAAGGCAAAAACATGAGACGTAACAGGATAGGCATCGTCACAACACATTGACATCACAATAGAGAATAAACAAAATGCATAATCATTAAATAAATAAAAAATGTCATGACGACACCTGACATAAGAGGGGACTTGTATCAAGGTTAATCGAAACATAAAATAAATAGTCATAAAATGTAAATTCAAAATAACAAAGTACTAAGTGGAAAGTAAATCAAATACGAAAATGCAGATAATAACTAGTATGTATTCAAATGCAGGGATCCTAAAGTCTCACTAGCCAAGCAGTCTCGATCCTCTTAAACTTCGCTAACTTCACCTGAAAATGGATACTCTCAAGTGTCAACATTACGTTGGTGAGCTCGTAGGTTTAATTAAAAACAAATAAAAAGTTGTGAACATATAAATCAATGGACAATTATAAGGTTATAAACATGCATCCTCAGTCTCATATCATAACAAATCATATCACAATGTAGTTAGGCGTTACCCTCGATCCAACATCACAATAAGCTAGCATTGTATCCATGTATCATCAGTAAGAGTTACCATGTTTGGCTGGAATGGCACAAGCAACTCATGTATTCATGTATTCATGTATCCATGTATCTCATATGTATCATGTATCTCAAACTCACAATTGTACCTCACGAATAACTATATAACCATGTCCATATAAAACAAATTCAAAATCATTTAATCACAGCAAGGAAAACATTTAAAAACCATTTTGTATCCATTTCCACCCCGGAAAACATTTAAAAAGGGGCTACAAGAAACTCACCTCAAGCTTCACAACGCGCGCAAATAATCCAAGCAATAATCTACACAACAATAATAACTAACGGGTTACACATGGTCAAGGCTTTACCGCACTCATCATGTAACCTTTCAACTGATGGATACTAATGTCTAATTACATTTAAAATTATCCCATCATGGTTCCTTCACATGATCTAAGTTCTATACGTGTTTCAACTAGTATTCACATTCTTAGTTTTTTGCAGAATTTTAAAGTCACTTTACGAATTTTATAAAATACTAGATGACCTCATTGGACTCCCAAATTCGAATGACATTAACTTAAATGAGTTATGAAACTATTGTAATTCTCCCAACTAATGAAAATAAGTTTAACTATTTTTAAAAAATTCAACAACACAAACTTTCCGAATTCGGATCTGATCTGCACACCAAAATGTTTGACTTGACCAGCCCTATTTAGACACTTGGAAAAAATCTACAAAAATTCTAGAAATTCATAGACACCTAGAAATCACTCCAGTTAAAGTTTCATCAATTAAAAAGATGTTTGGATATGGTTTTTGACCTCACAAACACAACCTAAAATCTGTCCCAAAAACTCATATTCAACAACGAATCTTGTAAAATTATTTAACTGACTTCTACTAACTTTTAATTCACGAAACCACCGAAGTTAGAAAGTAGACTCTCTGTAGTAAATTTTAGGCTCAAGAAAATCAATAAAACCTATCCGTATGACCGAGTTATGACACTTACAAGTTGACCTAAAAATCTGCCCAGTTTTAATTCCGAATTTAACAACAATTAAACCTAGCTAAACTCATCCAAACACTATTAATTATACCCTAATTGATTATTAATGATCAAACTAACATGTTTACTGAATTTTTATGAAACCCTAATTTCCATCAATTAAAAAGTTACAATTAATTGAATTAAAGAAAATGGTTTTAAAAGATCATACCTAAAACCTTTAACCACGAAACACACGATTCTACACCTTAGGAATTCTTGAAATTTTTTTGATGTTCTTCCTTGTTCTTTATATGGCCGGTCGACTCAACACAAAAGGAGAGGAGGAAAAGGGATTTATGGTTTAGGTTTATGGGTGTATTTATACTAGTTTTTGAATAATAACAAAAAGATTTATTTTCTAATTAAACTTGATATTCTCCCTTCCTTTTTTCCTTTGCGTTAATTCCATATTTACCCAATTTAAACATACTAATGTCATATTTACCCACCTAAAAATCATAATACCATATATACCCAATTTAAACATCATATATGTCATATTTACCCAAATTACTATAAAATCAATTAAAAATTAAATTTTCATCTTTAAATTCCTATTATACCCTTATTATCATAAAATCATTCAATTTTCTATACCATTTTGCTTAACATTTCAATTAAAATATTTATTGCATTGATATAATGTGTTGATCATGTCATGCTCCAGTCATATTTTCTAAAAGTGATTGTTTGATTTTCTAAAAGTTATGTAGAATAAACACATTGTGCGTTGGATTAAAATATATTGTGTCTAAAGTGGAATGATCAAATAAATTTTAATCTATCTACGATTGAACACTATATGATTTCTCGTCCTGCACATTTATCTCCCTTTATAATCTACGTAACCAATGATTTTTTTATCCATACCATATTACAATGTTTTGTTTGGTACAGTTGCACGTTGTCTCCCTTTATACGACGACTTTTCTTGTAAATCAATGGAGCTCTATACTTTGAATATGCTCACAACAGACATACATACATCAAAATAGGACGCTATATATTTTAATCTAGGGCATGATCAACACATTATATCAAATCTACAAATATTTTGATTGAAATGTAAAGCAACGGTAAATCTGTAATAGGAAATTGAATGATTTTATGATAATATTAATGGTATAACAGGAAATTAAAGATGAAAATTTAATTTTTAATTGATTTTATAGTGATTTGGGTAAATATGACATATATGATGTTTAAATTGAGTATATATGGTATTATGATTTTTAGGTGGGTAAATATGACATTAGTATGTTTAAATTGGGTAAATATGGAATTAACCATTTTCCTTTATCCTAGCCAATCCAAACACCCCTAATATTTATATTTATATTTTATTTATTTATTTTTGGCATATATATTTTTATAAATGTTTATTATATTTTTTTATTTATTACATATTTACTTGAAAACCCTTAAATAATTACTCTAAATTTTAAACTAGAAAATATTTATCTAACATATAATTTTCCTCAAAGATTCTTACTGCCCATTATATAATTAAATTATAGAATCCAAATCCATTAAAAATACTGAATCGAAATTAACAATGCTTACTTTTATAATTTATTTTCAATTGCTACAAACAACGAAATGACTAACAAATGACTATCTTAAAAATCATTATTTTCAACGAAATAAAGTGACTAAATCTCTAAATTGAAACCTCTCACACATTAATTGCAACACATATACCTTATCACGTAATATTAAATGCACTAATTGAATATTAAACTCAAATCTCATAACACTTAGTTAGGCTAACACTATTAGTTAAATTAACTTGGTTTGATCATGGGTGTTACAGTATCTCCTACTTAGGGAAATTTTGTCCTGAAATTTATCTTATTCTACTGCTAATAATTTTGCTTACCCACACAAGGGTACAAATAGCAGCATAACAACTATAAGTGAAGTGAAGCATCCAAATTACATGAACCTCGCCCGTCCTCGAGGAAAGTCATCAAAAACCTTTAGTTGCGTAACAACTTGATTCATAACCTAATCTCGCAACTCATCAAACAAGAACTGTCTTGAAATTAAATTATGAGTTGTTACAAAGCTCAACGTTTATGAAGAATCGGCTCGACTTCGGGTTTATTCTAAATATAACTTTAACCAAACACATAAGAACATTTAAGGGTGCACTAAGGTCTGCCAGTAAACTTATGTACCCAACTTTAACTAGTACTTCCATCGATAACTTGCTCAACGAACAAGTGTGGACACTTAGCTTTCATGTAATCCTTAGGACCTCGCTTTGAGTTTCAACGGACTTTAACTATTGAAATCCTACTATACTTCAATATTTTAACCTTACCATTGATAATCTCAACAGGTTCTCCAACAAAACGAAGAGTTTTTTCTACCTTAAATTTCTTCCAAAGGCACATGTAGGTTTGCATTTGCCAAACACTTATTTAGATTTGACATACGGAATGTATCATGCACATGACTCAACTCTTGTGGCAATCATAAACAATAAGCTACAAGACCAATTCTTTCAAGAATCTCAAAAGGTCCTACATAATTCAGTGCTAACTTTCCTTTCTTTCTAAAATGCACTACACCTTTCCAAGGTGACACTTTTAACAACACTTGGTTGGTTATACTGAATTCTAAAGGTTTACACTTATTATCAGCATAGCTCTTTTGATGATCTCTTACTGCTTTAAGCGTTTCCTTAATCTATACCACTTTATCAGTTGTCTCTTGTACCAATTCTAGTCTAATCAACCGATTTTCTCCAATTTCAGCTCAAAGAACAGGTGACCTACACTTACTTTCATATAATGCCTGAAGTGGAGCGCATCGAATACTCGAGTGATAACTAGTGTTATAGGAAAACTCAGCTAAGGAAAGATGAGTATCCCAATTACCTCCAAAATCTCTAAAGTCTGAATAGTACGCTCACTTTGTCCATCCGTTTAAGGATGATAAGCCGTACTTATATCTAGTCGTGTTCCCAATGCTTTTTACAACGTCTGCCAAAATCGCGAAGTAAATCTCCCATCACGATCTGAGACGATTGACATAGGCACTCCATGCCTTGCTACTATCTCATCGATATAAAGTCTTGCTAACTTCTCCATCTTGTAATCTTTACCTATGGCCAGAAAATAGGCTGACTTAGTCAGTCTATCGACTATTACCCAAACTGTATCATGCCCACCACTTGATCTTGGCTACTTAGTGATAAAATCCATGGTAATTCTATCCTATTTCCACTCAGGTATCTCTGGTTGTTGTAACAAACCCGAAGGTCTTTGATGTTTTAGCCTTCACCTTTGAATAAGTCAGACAATTGCTAACATAGGTAGCAATATCATTCTTCATACATGGCCACCATACATATCTCTAAGGTCATAGTATGTCTTATCCGCTCCTAAATGTACCGTGTACCTCGATGCATGAGCCTTGTCCATAACTAATGTCCTTACACTTCCTACCAATGGAACCCAAATTTGATCCATAAAGAATAAACTACCATCTTCCTTCTTTTCCATTTGTTGATTCAGGCCACGCAACATTTCTGCTGACGCGTTCTTTGCCTTGGACGTCTCACTCTGAGCATCCAACATCTTGTCCATAACATTTGACTGAATAGTCATGGACATTGTGCGTACTCGTCTTGGTTTCACTCTCTCCTTCCTACTCAACGCATCAGCCACAACATTCGCCTTCCCTGAATGGCAGCGAATCTCACAGTCATAGTCACTAAACAACTTAATCCATCTCCGTTGGCACATATTTAACTCCTTCTGGTCAAATATATGCTAAAAACTCTTATGATCCGTGTAGATAACACTTTTCGTCCTATACAAGTAATGCCTCTAGGTCTTAAGAGCAAAGACCACTGCACCCAACTCCAAATCATGTATGGTATAATTCTTCTCATGAATCTTCAATTGTCGAGATGCATACGCAATCATCTTGCCTCTTTGCATCCATACACATCCAAGTCCTTGGTAACGCGTCGCATTAAACTATAAAGCCTTCCGGTTCATCAGGTAATGACAATATTGGTACATTACACAAATTGTCTTTTAAAGTTTGAAAAGCCTCTTCTTGTTCCGCGCCTCACTCATACTTCTTGCTCTTTTACGTCAGTGAAGTAAGGGGTTTAGCAATCTTAGAAAAATTCGCGATGAAATGTTGGTAGTAACCTGCCAATCCTAAGAACGATCGTATCTCGGATGGTGTCTTAGGTACTTTCTAAATCTTTACCGCTTCTATCTTACTGGGGTCCACATGAATTCCATCACTGTTAACCACGTGTTCGAGAAAACATACTTCTTGAAGCCAGAATTCACACTTGGAAAACTTGGCAAACAACTTCTCCTTTTTGAGTAGCTCCAAAACTATCTTTAGATGAACCTCGTGATCCTCCGACTTCAAGTAAATCAAGATATCATCGATAAACATAATGAAAAACTTATCTAGATACGGCTTGCACACCTGGTTCATCAAGTCCATGAATAACGCTGGTGCATTGGTTAATCCAAAAGGCATAACTGTAAACTCAAAGTGTCCATACCACGTCCTAAATTCAGTCTTTGGAATATCTGCTTCATGCACTCTCAACTGATGATAACCCGAACGACGATCTATCTTTGAAAAGTATCGCGAGCCTTGCAATTGGTCGAACAAATCGTCGATCCTGGGGAGATTCTTGGTGGTCAGCTTATCTAACTCTCGATAGTCTATGCATATTCGAAATGAACCGTCCTCCTTCTTAAACAACAGGTGCTCCCCACGAAGAGTGACTTGGTCGAATAAAACGTATATCAAACGAATCCTAAGGGTTACGAACTATCGAATAGGGTAGCAAACGAATATCGAATCAAAGGCTAGATAATATATAAGAGATTTCATAGATGCACATAGATGCGGATCAAATGTCATAAGAATCCTTAAAAGAAATGATAGAATATCTATACCGATAGGAAACACAAACAAAAGAGTCAACAAAGCGTACCAAGACAAAAGGAACACATATCGAATAATGATACGTATCAAGATTGATAAATGAGAAAGATAAAATTCTTATACCAATAATCGACTTTACTCAAAAGAACCAATTAAATACTGTTTTTATAAAAAAATTATTTTGAAACAATAAAGAAAGTCGTTTTAAATATAAAAATCATCTTAAATATAATCTTTATAAAATTCATTTTAAACATGGTTGTCATAAAAATCCAAAGACAGTTATGTATCGCATCTTACCCATATAAATCACTTTAAACATACTTTTTATAAAAATAAAATTTATCAAAAACAAGCATATCAAATATTATCATATCTTATTCGTAAAGATTATCTTAAAAATAGCTTTGACAGTCAACCAATTATCATATTGTTTCATAAAAATTATTGTAAACATAGTTTCTAAAAAAATAAAGAGACATTTCCATAAAATCAGTGTCATAACGTATTCATAAAATCATTTCAAAAATAGTTTTCCCCAAACACCGACAAGATATACTTCAAAAGGTTTTCATAATTCGATATTAATATAAAATATGTTACTCAAACAAGGGACATCGTAATACCAAAAGGGATTGCAAAAGACCGTAAAGACTCTAACACAAATCTATGGTTTGAAGGCGAAAGAGAGTACAAGGAACCATATAGTCAGAATAATAGTCAAACGAACACGTACAAGTGAAATTCATGCAAAGTCATTACGAACAAAAAGAAGAACGTAAAGGCTCATCCGTACTAACGATCAAAAGAACAAACATTTAAAAGCATCGTTACTAACATGTCACAAACATGTTACGAAAACCAAAGGATGTGAAAAACAAGGGAGCAAATATCTGCACTAATATGTTATGAACAATTAGTGTTTAAAGAATAATTAGCAATCAACGCAAGGAAAGAACCATTGAAACATACCAATATCCAAAGAAGCAGATCCGAACAACGAATATATATCAAGACGCTAAATGGGAAAGATAAATCATCTGTACCGACATGGTACAAACAAGGAATGCTAAAATGAGGGTTGTATATCCGAACGAATAATTAAGCAGACGAACAAACTCGATAATCGTAATAATAGTAATATGAGGTATCCAAAATATTTGTATATGTTAGTTAGAAGGGAAACGTACTCACTACGCAACTATTCATAATTCAACCGCACATAATGCAATAACTTAAACTACTACCTAACAAACAAACACCGATCAATGCAATCATGGTCATAAGTCCACGTGTGTGATGCCTTTATAATTATGTTGGCCACCCATAATTATAACTGCATCCTTTCACACGTGTACTTACTTCCAAGACTACACATCTCAATGATAACACACATATATATACATATACCACATTGCAAATCTTACACGACTCCACAAAAAAATGATGCTCCCTCAAAACAATATTTATTTATATAAAGATAAAATCAAAAACGACAGAAAGAAAACAAAGGTCTCGAAGTGCCCAAAATAAGTAATATCTGAAAGAAATCATCGATAGCAACGTGTCGAGGTAAAAGACGGGATAAACTTATGGTGGGCCTCGCTTGGGTTTGACTTTCCTTTCGCAAGAGTCACTCGACTCCACGGGTCCAGACTTACTACGAGCATCTGACATGAGATCTGAGTCGGCCTCCTTCTCCAACTCTTCTAACTAAGCATCCTACTTTGGTTCCTCGAGAGGCTCCTCCTCAATTGGCTTCTCTTCTGGATCTTCTAATATCGAGTAGCTCGTAGGTCTAAATAAAACTCAGACTAAAAACAAGAAAACAAAATGCCTAGATAGCTAAACACATAGATCCTATTATGCAGCTATATGAAAGACTCCTAGGTTATAGTCTAGGTCAAACCACCAACTTCTCTATAACCAATGGCTTTGATACCAATCTGTGACACCTCGCCAAGGCGGAAACACGAGGCGTAACAGGATATGCATCGTCATAATACATTGACGTCATAATAGAGAATAACTAAAATGCATAATCATTAAATAAATCAAAAATGTTGTGACGACACCTGACACAAGAGGGGACTTGTATCGAGGTTAATCGAAACACAACAATACATTGTCATAAAATGTAAATCCGAAATAACAAAGTACTAAGTGCGAAAGTAAATCAAATATGAAAATACAGATAATAACTAGTAAGTCTTCAAATGTAGAGATCCTAAAGTCTCACTAACCAAGCAGTCTCGATCCTCTTAAACTTCACTAACTTCACCTGAAAATGGATACTCTCAAGTGTCAACATTACATTGGTGAGCTCGTAGGTTTAATAAAAAACAAATAAGAAGCTGTGAACATATAAATCAATGGATAATTATAAGATTATAAGCATGCATCCTTAGTCCCATATCATAATAAATCATATCACAATGTAGGCAGGCGTTACCCCCGATCCAACATCACAATAAGCTAGCATTGTATCCATGTGTTATCAATTAGAGTTACCGTGTTTAGCTGGAATGGCACAAACAACTCATGTATCCATGTATCCATGTATCTCATATGTATCATGTATCTCAAACTCATAATTGTACCCCCACGAATAACTATATAACCATGTCCAGATAAAACAAATTCAAAATAATTTAGTCACAGCAAGAAAAACATTTAAAAACCATTTTGTATCCATTTCCACCTCGGAAAATATTTAAAAAGGGGACACGAGAAACTCACCTCAAGCTTCACAACGCGCACAAATAATCCAAGCAATAATCTACACAACAATAATAACTAACGGGTTACACATGGTCAAGGCTTTACGGCACTCACCATGTAACCTTTCAACTGATGGATACTAATGTCTAATTACATTTATAATTATCCCATCATGGTTCCTTCACATTATCTGAGTTCTATACGTGTTTCAACTAGTATTCACATTCTTAGTTTTCTGCAGAATTTCGAAGTCACTTTACGAATTTTTATAAAATACTAGATGACCTCATTGGACTCCCAAATTCAAATGACATTAACTTAACTGAGTTATGAAACTACTGTAATTCTCCCAACTCATGAAAATAAGTTTAACTATTTTTAAAAAATTCAACAACACAAACTGTCCGAATTCGAATATGACCTGCACACTAAAAAGTTTGACTTGACCAGCCTTATTTAGACACTTGGAAAAAATCTACAAAAATTCTAGAAATTCATAAACACCTAGAACTCACTCCAGTTAAAGTTTCATCAATTAAAAAGATGTTTGATATGGTTTTTGACCTCACAAACACAACCTAAAATCTGTCCCAAAAACTCAAATTCGACAACGATAAAATTATTTTGACTGACTTCTACTAACTTTTAATTCACGAAACAACAGAGGTTAGAAAGTAGACTCTCTGTAGTTAATTTTAGGCTTAAGAAAATCAATAAAACCTATCCTTATGACCGAGTTATAACACTTACAAGTTGACCTAAAAATCTGCCTAGTTTTAATTCCGAATTTAACAACAATTAAACCTAGCTAAACGCATCCAAACACTATTAATTATACCCTAATTGATTATTAATGATCAAACTAACATGTTTACTGAATTTTTATAAAACCCTAATTTCCATCAATTAAAAAGTTACAATTAATTGAATTAAAAAATTGATTTAAAAGATCATACATAAAACATTTAACCGCGAAACACACGATTCTACACCTTAGAAATTTTTGAATTTTTTTTGATGTTCTTCCTTGTTCTTCTTAGGGCCGGTCGACTCAACACAAAAGGGGAGGAGGAAAAGTGATTTAGGGTTTAGGGTTATGGGTGTATTTATACTAGTTTTTGGATAATAACAAAAAGATTTGTTTCTCAATTAAACTTGATCTCCTCCTTTCCTTTTTCCTTTATCCTAGCCGATCCAAACACCCCTAATATTTATATTTATATTTTTATTTATTTATTTTCGGCATATATATTTTTATAAATGTTTATCATATTTTTTTATTTATTACATATTTACTTGAAAACCCTTAAATAATTACTCTAAATTTCAAGCTAGAAAATATTTATCTAACATATAATTTTCCTCAAAGATTCTTACTACCACTATATAATTAAATTATAGAATCCAAATCCATTAAAAATATTGAATTGAAATTAACAATGCTTACTTTTATAATTTATTTCCAATTGCTACAAACAACGAAATGACTTATCTTAAAAATCATTATTTCCAACGAAATGAAGTAACTAAATCTCTAAATTGAAACATCTCACACATTAGTTGCAACACATATACCTTATCACGTAATATTAAATGCACTAATTGAATATTACACACAAACTCAAATCTCATAACACTTAGTTAGGCTAACACTATTAGTTAAACTAACATGGTTTGATCATAGGTGTCACATTCTATGTTATAAGGTAGAGTTTTCATTAATTGTTGTAAGACAAATTTTGTCTTTCGGCTTATTTCCTAATTTCATCACATATAAGCCGCTTTTCCTAATACCTTTACCCATTTCATCCTTAGTTATTTCACTATCGTGCTCGGAGAATATTACCTTGCACTTATTATCACATATTTGACTAACACTTAGCGAATTAAATCTTAAGTTATCTACATGCTCAACATTTGCAATATTTAGGGAGTCATGAGAAATCGTACATTTGCCAATGATGTTACCGTGTAGATTACTATCAAAAATTACGTTCCTTCCATTATATTCTTTGTATGTAGAGAAAAGCTTTCGATTGCCCGTTGTGCTTAGTGCATCCACTATCCTTGATCCACTCGTCGGGCTCCAAATCAATTCCCAAGCATATCTATTTAAATTACATAACAATTCAAACATTTGGTCCCCAATATCTCATGGGTCTACAGTTGTTAGCACTAAACATCCTTTGCATTTGTTGCATTTGGTTAGGATGTAAAAATAGTGGACAAATTCTCCAAGGTACGTAACTTTGTTGTTGGGGATTATTCCAAGTTACAAGATATATATTTGGGTAATTTTGTCTTTTAAGGTTTCTCCTAGGTTGCGGTGTTTTAGACCAAGAGCGAGAATTGTTAGTTCTCTTAGGAGGTGGTGTTTTTGACCTTGCTTCAATTTTGCAAATCCAACTCCGGGTTTTATAGATGGTTTATAAAATCGTTTAACTTCATCATCACTAGCAACGGGAACCTTAAAATTATTTATAATTATATGTTTAGGTTTCAGACTCGAGATTGACTTAAAAAATAAAACTGATTTTTCTTTGACGGACTGAGAGTCAGGCGGTCCCAAACTGATTTTTCATCTTCTACACCATCATCATCTTCATCAAAACCAAAATTATCGGCTTCACAACACATCTTATCCTTATTCAAACCCAAGACTGGACGTTTCAAACGATACAAGAGTTTCTTTGATGAGCTCCAAGGATGTTACGGTTATTTGTTTGAACATCTAAAGACAAGGTTCATGCCAAGAAAGAAGTTTCATGTGCTTGCTCAACACTTACAAGAAGTAATGGAAGAGTCGTTGCCCAAAATGATTTGTATTAAGGAGATTACCAAGACTTAAGTTCCAGTAAATGTTGCACATGGACTTATAATGGAAAGACAACAGAGTCAAGCTGATGTGGCTAAGATGATTACAAATGCTGTCCCCGGTTAAATATAATACACCAAAAAATCAGTTTAGTATAATGGAATGTGGCTGAGGTGCCACATTAACCTTAAGCAATCGCTTGAACCACTACGGACACTACTTGGGACATACCCCAAGATTCACTAAAACATAGAATACTCTAACAATAGCTCCTATCGGAAAGAACCACTTCGCCGTACATAAAGCAATAAAAATAAACATGACATTAATGTTGAATAGACCGAATGCACGACATAGGCAACTTCCAAATATTAGCAAGCATCTGGACATTAGATGTCTGCTTGAACGAGCACGTCAACAGCTTTAGACGAACATTAGTCTTGATCATCTCAATAATCTAGACATGGGTTCTCTTTGTCTTCTTGAAAAGTCTACAATTACGCTCTTTCCAAATAAAGTAGCATGAAGCCGCAAAAACAAGCTTACAAACCACACTTCTGATCGAAAGCATTTTAGCCAAGGGATAAAAGTAATCAACAATAGCATTGAGGTCTGAAGGAAGATTAGGAATACCCGTGAAGCTTTTTAAGTGCTCCCATACCCGAGAGGAAAAATGACATTCAAAGAATAAATGATCATGCAAATCCGGTTGAGTATCACATAAAGGACATAGGAGCAGGTTTAAGTTAGTAGAATTACTAACATCCTACTGCCTCAAAAGGTCTTGAGTTTTAAGCCCGCGTTTAATCACCAACTAGAGGTGAATGGCGTGACGTGGAATTTGGTGCGAGAACCAAACTAGGTGAAACCAATCAACCTCAATATTTCGAGGGCGAATACACTTCTAAATTGCTGAAACCGAGAATCCCTCTTCTTGATTATTCAAATTTTGTAAAGTGATACCATGATTAGCATTAGAAAGAAGAGGAACAATTGCACTCGCCAAATTTAGGTACTTAACCTGCCATTCAATAGGCCAAGCCCACTCACCGTGGCTAATAATATCTGCAACCTTCGAATCCAAAGAAAAGCCAGCTCTATATATGTCCCTATTCAAAATAACATTCGAAAGAGGACCTATCGAACTCTAATTATCAAACCACGCAGATGTCGAGTTCCCATTACCAACTTTAGACTAGAAAAATGGCCTAACCAATTGACGTATTTGTAAAATCTTACACCAACCCCAAGACACCTTGCCTCTTAAAGGAATATCCTAAAAAGAGCGACCATTCAGTTTATATGAGTGAATCCATTTAACCCACAATGATTCCGTACCTGAAAGAATGCTTCATATATGTGAAGAAATAAGTGCTTTGATGAAAACTTCCAATCGTCTAATTCCAAGTCCTCCTTCTTTATTAGGTAAACACACAACTTCCCAAGCAACCTTAGCCTTACCCTTTTTCATCTCGCCTTGACACCATAGGAACCCTCTCATAACTTGCTCCAATTCAAGCATTAGACTAGAAGGGAGAATAAAAACCGATGCCCAATACAAATGCATGGAACTAAGGATGAAACAAATAAGTTGAGTGCTACTCGCAAAAGATAAAGACTTGTTTTTCCAGACACTAACCCTCTTTTTAATCCTTTCCATTAACTCTAAACAATCTCGGTGAACAATACGAGAGGGAACAAGTGGCACTCCTAAATATTTTACAGATTCCATTCTTCAAATGGAAGGATATTAAGAATACCGAGTTTGACATAGTTAAGCACATTACAAAAATAGGCGGTACTTTTAGGAAGACTTGGAGTAAGACCTGAAGCATTTTTAAACTCATCCAGTGAGTCCATAATAACACGAGCCGAGTCCACATCACCATGAGAAAACAAAAAGAGGTCATCGGAAAAACAAAGATTAATGATATTAAGGTTAGAGCAATACCGGTGATATGTAAAATTATTTAAGTCTCGGACCCGACTATTCAACATAAGAGTAAGAATCTCCATCACAAGCGTAAATAAGTAGGGGGACATTGGGTCCACTTGGCGGATCCCTCGTTTACCTTTGAAGTAACCATGAAGAGTTCCATTAATACTTATAGAGAATGAAGTTGTCGTGACACATTCCATAATCCATCCAATCATACGAGGATGAAAACCAAACCCAATCAAGATTGACTTCATAAAGCCCCAATCGACCATATCATAAGCTTTTTGGATATCCACTTTGAAGGCACATCTAGACGGACCTCTATCCAAGTGGTAATTATGCATTAATTCTTGTGTCAAGAGAATGTTATCCGAGATATGTCTTCCGGGAACAAACGCGGACTGGTTTAAACTAACCAGCTCCGATAAGATTTCTTTCATGCGGTTGGAGATAATCTTACTAATGCATTTGAAAATAACATTGCTATATCTAATCATATTCCTTCTCATGTTGATTCATCTGTAAGGAATTACAGGTCACGACATATTTAGCATGTACACCTAGCTCAAGCCAGCCCAGCTTCTGCACAAGAACAACAAATCAATTATATCTACCCATGAAAGACAATCATCCGTTGCAACATGATGTTTTACCAACTTGGATCGCACTCAAGTACAAGTTTGAAATACTTCATGTGTCTGGTACTTCGTGTAGACCTTTTGCTATTCGCCCAAGAGATCAGGACGATCCTCGTGATGATGCTCATCCTGAGGGGGAGAATAGTGCAAAGAGGCAGAAGACGTCTAAGCATGGAACTTATGTGATTGGAGAATCATCATTTGGTCAAGTCAATGAAAGTGAACCAGGTCCATCAACATCAGGTAATTAAGAATAATTAGATGACTTTGATTTTTGGACGGATTCTTATGCCACAGATGATGATGAGCTTACTACTGAGAAAGTGTCACAAGAACTTATGGAAGAAATGTCACAAACTGTTGATGAAGCAAAACTATGCAAAGTTGTTAATGAGATGTTAAGACAACGATGCACTTCACGAGATGAGCATCAATACCACATTAATCAGATGCAAAACTTCTTGAAGAATAACATTGTGTGGTAAAGTAGAAAAGAAATCTTAGTCTCACCACATCCATAAAAGCCCACTCTGGTCGTTCAAAGCTTCCAAAGAGATTCTAAAGCTCCTGCACTATCTCTAGTTAATCAAGATCTATTGTATCTAAAGAAAGGCAACTCAGGTCCTGAGAAGATTGTGTTATCTCTACACAAGTTCCCTGCAGTTATCTTTCCTGATGATGATATTAAAGAAAGAACTTCTAGATGGGTAGACAAGTGTGTAAAGAAGTTTAACCCTTATGCTTGATACAGTGTCGAACATTAGAAGAATCCACATGCAAAGATCTTCTACATTAAGAGACAAAAGGAGACGAGGAAGCCAAAAGAAAAAGTCTACTCAAATTCAAAATTTGTTCAAGTCATCAAAACTTATTGGGAATTAGGACATGAGCATAAATTTGTAACATAGATTATTACAAGAAGAGAAAATGGTAGTGTAGTGTCAATCACTAAGCCAAAATACAAGAACCTCAATAAGAATGACATTGAGGATATGTATCTGCTATGCATTAACAGAAAGGTAGATGACTATGCTGAGACTGGACTACTGTGGTCACTATCAATCTTCATCAGGAGTACAGTGATCTGGGAAAGAGTACATGATTTCTAGCTAGGTGTGGAAAGCTATCAATAGAAGGTCAATCTTACTACACCAACAATTACTTTCCCAGGCATTAAGAAGTACAAGGTGTTCTCCATTGTCTCTGAGCCAGTGTATGGAATCATATACAAGAATAGCAAGAAAGAAAAGAGAGTGATGAGACATCAAGAAGTTCATAAGTTTTGTAATGCTACATTAAAAAAGTCTTGGAAGGGTTGAAGAGCTATAATAATGATGTAAAGCATGGATATGTGACTCCAAGTCTTAGTAAAGAAGATGCTGAATACCTGCAACTGCTTAAGGAGGAAATTGAAGAACGGTTGAAGCATCGTGATAAGATGAGATGTTAGAAAATGTACGTGAACGGAAGACCACTAGGATCAAGAAGGGAACACCCAAAATAATCAACCCTTAGGGGGAGATTTATAGGATCATAAATGTGTTGATTATGATACTTTAAGTGGTTTTATTTATTATTAGTGTTTAGTCTTTATTTTACAAAGTAGAAAGTAGTTTGTAATAAAGAGAAATATGCTAAAAGTGAAAAATAGCATATTATCCAAAGAATAGGGACTAGATTGCAAAATTAGGAAAATAAAAGAAGGAAAGCTAACCTCCTTCTCCTATAAATACCCACCTAATCATCATTAGGTGGTTAAAGCTTGTAACAAACTCACTTTCCATCCCTTTTCTCTTTTTTATAAAATTTGTAAAATTATGAAAGACTTGCCTTCCTCTCTTAATTCTCTATACTCTAAACCGTTCTATATCGTGTGATTCAAGCTTAAACAAGACCTAACATGATCATTTCACAAATTAATCATTTGTTTGTTCATACCTTAAGTGATTTACGTTGAAATGGAAATTTACGACTAATAACTTGTTTACGTTTAATTTTACGTAGAATGTTTTTACATTTTGTGATTATCAAAACGTAGAGAATTTGAAAAATATAAATAACATTTTTAGACATCATTTGTACTAACAACATGGTTTAGAGTTTTACTCAGTTGAAAAGGGAAGAAAAATCCAACATGGTTTAAACAAAGATGTTAATAAATGATGTGTTGTAAACGCTTTAAATTTATATTAACTAGTTCTACTGATTTTTAAACCAACACACGGGTAAAAGTATTACCCACGTATGTAGTATAATATTTAGGCAAGACCAGATCGTTCCACGAGATTGATGTTTTTTACAGTTAAAATATTTTGTAAAGAAATATCTTTAGGTTGTCACGGATCCAAACATTAAGGTTTTGATTATAAAAGACGAGAATTCTAATTTAACGGTTTTTGTAAACAAGTTGATTAAAGTATGTTTATTTAGGATGAGAATATAAAGATAAATGTATATACGGATAGGGATGCATGCACAAATAAAGCATAAAGGCAAGAAATGACGGGTAATTAATCAAGCAATTATCTATTCAATATGATAAGAAATCCTTTCGGCCTTTAATTCTCAACATACCAAATGCATTAAGATAGATTTGTGGATGATAATAATAAGAACTAATAACGCCTAAACTATACATGTTTTCGGCGGCGTTATTTGTATATATTTCATCATTTCTCGTGAATTTTTGGTACTTAATAGCATGAAATGTGTGCAGGTTCACTTGAAGAATGCCCGAGCTCAAAAAGATCAAAATACAAGTATTTATACGCATTGGAAGCAAAGTTAGAAGAAAAAAAAATAAAAAAGTCCAAAATTATAAAGAAGTGTGTCGCACTTATAACAATGTGCGCCGCACTTGTCAATTAAATAAATGAAGTCAGTTAATACACCAAGTGCGCCGGTTATCCAAGAATGTGCGCCTCACTTCCCTTCAGCATTAATGATTTTCCACAGACATAGGCTAAGTACGCCGCACTTTTATTTAAGTGTGCCGCACTTCGAGCCTTACCCAACCTAAAAATAGAGTCGGAAATGAAGCCATTTTCATCACTCTCATATCATTCTCTCATCAATCTTTCACACATACACTTCTCTCAGTACTTGGTTGAAGAACGAAGAACAACATCATAGTATTAGTTTATAAGGGTTTAAATAAAGATTCGACATTTGTAATCGGGTACTTGTGATCATTCTGAATGTCGTATGTATTTCATTTCTTCCTTTATCCTTGTTATTATGAACACCATAACCATAAGAGGCTAAATCTCTCATGACTACTCGGTGATGCTAATATAATAAATAAGTATTTGGTATTATTGGGATCTTGTTAATCTTAAGCTTATGTTGAAATCCTATCGTGATCTTATCAACTTTGATTATGTATGCATATAACGGTATAGGTCGAAAGACTCGTTATTTGTTATATGGTTTTAAAGATTTGTCTATGATCTTTATCGTTTGGTTGGAGAAATCCATTTACGTTATTTGATAACTAAAATAGATTTGATATAATAGTAACTTGATTATTTGAGTGACACATCTAATTAAGTTAAACTAATATAAGTCTTAAGTTAAAACAAGTTAATTTGTGAAAATGTTTTTTGACGAGAAAACCTTTTTATAAGTTAAGTCCTAAATCTAAGATCGTAATCATTACCATTGCTTAGGAATTATATGAACTATCCGAGTAGTCATCTTTCTCCATTATTAAATCAATCACATCTCATTTGAAAATTGTTAAAGTTTATTTTATTACGATTATACGAACACAAATCAAATCCCTATGGACGACATGGTCTTACCTAAAATATTATACTACATATGTGCGTTATATTTTACCCGCGTGTTTCCATTTAATAACTGATAATTCTAGTCTTATAAATCTAAAGCTTTTGAAACACATCAAAGTTTTTTGTACCGCTGCCAGGGATTTAAAAGCTGTTCTATAATCAATTCTTAAAATAATTTTAACCGTTTTTGTTAGCCTTACTATTTTGTAAAGCTGGCGTCTTACACGTGAATTGGACTATACATGGACACTGCGTATCACGCAGGGGTTATTTATATAAACTAGGAATAATTTTCTTTTTCTTTCTAGTATAAATACCCCTCATGGCTCTCCATGAGGGGTGTTAGTGAAATCATTTGTATCATTCTCATTCTTAAGCTAATATTACAAGTTTTCTCCACCCTCTCTCTACTTTCTCTCACTAAAACAACCATGGCATATATATGTTATTTTGATCAACCTCGTCCCCCCAAATAGGTGAATTACTAGTCTTACAAGGGGTATCAAGAGCTAACCGGAGGTGTTTTGTATTGTGTGTGTTTGCTGCATGATTTAAAGCTTATTATAGCTTATTTTTGTGGGCTTATTTTTGAGAAAAAGCCATGGATTGGTTTCTATGTGTTGTTGTATGAATCTGTTGTATATCAGCTTATTTCAAGCTTATTGATGAGTTTTTTTTGGGTACCTTTATTTTCCAAAACTCACCAAAACAGATCTGTTTTTTTTCATTTTTACAGCTTATTTTCATGCTTTTTATAAGCTTATTTGAGGGTTTAGCTTATTCTGTGGGTTGTTAGGCTTTAACAGCTTATTCAATGGCTTATTACATAGTTTTTATGTGCTTAAAAGACTATTTTCGAAGCAGATTTTCTGGGTTTTTATGAAGACCGCGGTTTGTGTTTGAACACAAGAGTTTATGCTTGAACAAGGCGGTTTGTGTCACAGAAGTTTGTGTCAAAGGCGGTTTGTGTCTTAGTAGTTTGTCTCAAAGGCGGTTTGTGTCATCGTTGTTTGTTTTCACCGCTGTTTGTGTTCACCGCTGTTTGTGTTTACCGTGGTTTGTGTTCACCGCTGTTTGTGTCACGGCGGTTTGTGTTTACAAGGGTTACCAATCACCACGGTTTATTACATTTTACGGAAGAGAAACTCTGCCCAAAATTTGTCACATTCTTGCAGAATATGAAACCCATACTACACCAAGTCAACTCGGTAATTACCGAGTTGACCGGGTCAACTCTCTGAGATAGTCAACCGAGTCAAGACAAGGACTGAAATGAAGAAAGGAGGACACTGACTCGACAAAGACTTAAACAACATCAACAATGATCACAACCACAATCTACTAACAACATCAATTAATTACAACAATCACCCACTTACAAATCCAACAAATCTAATATCTAAACCTAAAACTCATCGTTACAACAATCCCATCTCCATCTCTATACAACCTCACTGTGACTCGAATCTAAATGTAACCAAGATCTCAGATTCAATTTTAAAGATCCAATCACACATAAATATACATCATCATTGATCTGTGGATGGATAAAAACCTCCTTTGATTTATGAAAATAAAAGATAATTTTATAACAAATCTGTTATAAACTCATCTTTGATTCGAATTGACACACTCAAAACAAAATACGAACCTACCCTAGACCATATTTAATGATCTTGAAGCCGTCATTCTTCTCGTTAGGTGCACGGATTGGTGCAAAGGGTTCGTTTGGATTTGTGTGAAATTTTATGATTCATGGATAATTGATAAGTTATGTTTTTCATTATCCTTGATGATATGTAAGAATCAATGAAGAGACAAGGTGGGGTTTGTGATTAAACTGGATTGAATAGATCTAGTTTGGGAAGAGATGGAAATGTGACTACGTTTTTTATGTAAGATTAGGGTTAAGGATGCCCTAATAATGAGGGATGGGGATATTTATCCTTTTAGTTTGGATCAGGTTATAGGGTGTGGCAGATCCGGGTTATAATTTTTCGGTTAGGCCGAGATCTATCTAATGGTTTGGGTCGGCTAGACTGATTATGACGTGGGCTGGGTTCAAGTTGATAGGGCTGATTTTTTTTGTTAAGTGGGCTGATAAGTATGATCAGGTTAATGGATTGAGCCGGTATTAAAACACTATTATGTCAGGTAATGTCTAAGAGACTGGGTTTTATTACCTGGACGGGCCATGTTAAAGATATATTTTTAATCAGCTGTGTATCCGTTAACATTCACAATACATCAAAATCACAAACAACAACACAACAAACACAATACATTACGCTAAAACGATCCTTATCAAAATTTACCTTCGCTCTAAATGGCTATTATTGAGTTTTTTTTACTACAGGGTTCTTGTTCGATGTTACTTATTTGGGATTGAAGTAGGCTTTCACAGGGAGTGTACTTATCTCTTCTTTGATTTTTCTCTTTTTCACAACGAAGATGACTTGTTTGGGCATATACTATTTGTGATGAAGACTTGATTTATCTAGTTATACCTGATGTAAGGAGTTACATTGTAGTACTCACGGGTTATAGCTATCACTTTAAGGTTTTTTATTGTAGTACTCATTGTCTCATGTAGTTGAGGAGTTTTTCAAGAGATGTTGTATTTTTATATCCTTTAGGGTGAGTATATGATACT